>JAGFNQ010009677.1:0-65908 GCA_024364735.1 Boesenbergia rotunda | reverse complement strand
TAAGGTGCTTGATAAAAGTTTTGAGTAAGACCAAGGTCTTACTAAGCCCTAGAACGAGTTCTAGGACTAAGAAATGAGATAAGAATCAAGACCAAGGTCTTGTTATATCCTAAAGCAAGTTTGGGAACATTACCATTAAGTGTTAAGTTATACATTTGAGGACGTCCTAGAAAGGCCCAAAACGAGGAGCAAGCTCCTAGAGGGCAAGAGGCAACAGAGTCAGTACCCCCACCAAATCTCTTAGACGTGGTGGCTCAGTTACAGAGACAGTTAGCAGAACAACAGCAAGTTATTGCCACTAGGATGGCTAACCAGCAGGTCGTTATTATTACCTCGCCGGTGGCGAATGTAGTGGCACCAGTTGTGATCGAAGACCCATCGATTACATCTGTAGTTCGGCAAGGGGAGTAAGGCAAGAAGCGTACCTCATTCAGTAGGAGAAACTGAAGCCAGGGAACTTCCCAGGCACAAGCAAACCATGGGATGCTTAAGCATGGTTCAAAACGTTGGAAAGAATAGTAGGGCTACTGGACTGGCATGAGGTAGAGAAGATAAAGTGTGCATCTTTCTGCCTTACGGGAGATGCTAGAATATAGTGGAAGAGAGTCAAGGCCAAGAGAAATGTCAGCCAGATGACATGGGCCGACTTCGAGACTGAGTTCTTCGAAGAATACTTTCACATGCAAGTAACCAACAAGCATTATGATGAATTCACGGAGTTCAGACAAGGAGAACTATCCGTGGATGAAGCATGAAGATGTTTAAGCGGTAGCTCATCTGTGCCCAGAGCTAGTTAGCACAAAAAAAGAGTAGTTAGGCTAATGCTCAAGATGTTAAGGCCTGAGATAGCGTTGAAGGGGCTAGCGGTGTTAAAGACTGCAAACCTCCGAGGAACTAATAAGTAGTGCTTTGATCACTGAGCACTACTTAAACAGTATAAAGGCCACCAGAAAGGTTGAACGATGAAGTTCTTAACAACCTTACCGTCAGGGGAAGTAATGGCCTCTACTGAGAGGCTAAGGGCAGTATCAATCTAGATTTCTAACCGAGAGCTCTACAGTGACTTGTTAGTCCTTGAGATGAAGGATTACGATGTCATTTTAGGAATGGACTTCTTGAGCAAGTATAATGCTTCTATAGACTGCCGCAAGAAAAAGTCAAGTTCACACCAGAAGCAGAACCTTCGGTTGAGTTTATTGGAGACCAAGGAGAAAGATAGATAGGTTCCTACCTACCTTACAAGCTCAGAGAATGTCAGAGAAGGGTGCTCTGGTTTCTAGCTCATATAGTGGATGCGAGTCAAGGACAAGGATTGAAGAGAGAAGAAGTGAGGGTAGTCTGTGACTATCCTGAGGTGTTTCCTGAAGAGTTACCAGGACTCCCTCCCAATCGGGAAATTGAGTTTGAAATTGAGTTGGCCCCAGGAACCAACCCAATTTCGAAGGCACCTCATCGCATGGCACCAGCAGAACTGAAAGAATTACAAGAACAATTGCAAGAGCTGCTTGACAAGGGTTTCATCCGCCCTAGTCATTCACCTTGGGGAGCTCCTGTACTTTTCGTCAAGAAGAAGGATGGGTCTGTGCGTCTGTGCATAGGCTACAGAGCTCTGAACAAGGTGACCATCAAGAATAAGTACCCCCTTCCTAGAATAGATGATTTATTTGATCAACTCAAAGGGGCTACAGTGTTCTCGAAGATAGACCTGCGTTCTGGGTATCATCAGCTAAAGGTTAAAGAGAGTGACATCCCCAGGACGGCCTTCAGGACAAGATTCGGCCACTACGAATTTGTAGTAATGCCTTTTGGAGTAACCAATGCTCCAGCAGTCTTCATGGAGCTGATGAACCACATCTTCAGGGAGTATCTCGATAAATTCGTCATTGTATTTATTGATGATATTCTCATATACTCGCAAACTCCAGAGGATCATGCTACACACTTGAGGATAGTGCTGCAGATCCTTCAGCAGGAGAAGCTCTATGCAAAATTCTCAAAGTGTGAGTTTTGGCTAGATCAGGTGACCTTCCTAGGTCACATTGTATCCAAAGAAGGCATTCAAGTTGATCTAGCCAAGATAGAAGCAGTCAGCAACTGGTGTAGACCCAAGAATGCCAGTGAGATCAGAAGCTTCTTAGGCCTGGCAGGATATTACAGAAAATTTGTGGAGGACTTTTCCAGGATAGCCTCTCCACTCACAGCCTTGACCAGAAAGAACCAGAAGTTTGAATGGTCAGATAAATGCGAGCACAGTTTCTAGAGCTGAAGAAAAGATTGACTAGTGCTCCCATCCTGACTGTTCCAGAGAGTGACAAGGCCTTGACATCTACAGTGATGCATCCAAGATGGGCCTTGGAGCTGTCCTCATGCAAGACGGTAAAGTAATAGCATATGCCTCCAGACAGCTCAAGGACTATGAGAAGAATTACCCTACCCACGACCTTGAGCTAGCAGCTGTGGTTTTTGCACTGAAGCTCTGGAGACACTACCTGTATGGAGTGCAGTGCAGATCTTCACAGACCATCAGAGTTTGAAGTACTTCTTCACTCAGAAGGATCTGAATATGAGGCAGCGCAGGTGGCTAGAGTTGGTCAAAGATTATGACTGTGAAATCCTCTACCACCCAGGTAAAGCTAATAAAGTGGCAGATGCACTGAGCAGAAAATCCTGTGCCAGCACTGATGTCCCTATCATCACTGTCTCTACCACTTCAGAAAGAAATAAAGGATTTTGGAGTCGAAGTAATAATTGGGCAACTTTCTGCATTGACTCTAGAGTCAACCCTGCTTGTGGATATACAAAGAAAGCAAGTCAAGACCCAGAGATCCAGAAGATCAAGCAGGAGGTCCAAGAGGCAGAAAATTCAGAGTTTCGAGTATCAGATAGTGGCATCCTCTATCTTGGAGACCGCCTTTGCGTCCCCAATGATGAGGAACTAAGAAAGAATATTTTAGAAGAAGCCCACAGTACCCCGTACTCTATGCATCCTGGTTCTACCAAGATGTACCAAGATTTAAAGAAGAGGTTCTGGTGGTCTGGACTCAAGCGAGACGTGGCCAGATATATCAGTACCTGCTTGACCTGCCAGAGAGTCAAAGCAGAACACCAGAGACCAGGAGGAGTTCTACAGCCACTTCCCATTCCAGAGTGGAAGTGGGAAGAAATATCATGGACTTTATCACAGGTCTTCCAAGACCACCCATGGACACGATGCAATTTGGGTGATAGTGGACAGATTGACCAAGTCTGCCCACTTCCTAGCCATCAAGTTATCGCATTCAGTAGAGCATTTAGCACAGCTGTACGTGAAAGAAATAATCAGACTTCACGGAGTTCCGAAGTCGATCGTTTCTGACAAAGATGGGCGGTTCATCTCCCATTTTTGGAGGTGTGTTCAGGACGCCCTAGGCACCAGACTTCAGTTCAGCACAGCTTTCCATCCCCAGACAGATGGACAAATAGAGAGAGTAAATCAGATTTTAGAAGACATGCTCAGGGCTTGTGCATTGGACTTTAAAGATAGTTGGTGCAAATTTCTGTGCTTAGCTGAGTTTGCCTACATCAATAGCTATCAGGCCACCATCAAGATGGCGCCTTATGAGGCATTGTATGGTAGGAAGTGCAGATCACCCATATGTTGGCAAGAAGCTGGTGAGAAGAAAGAGATGGAGTCAGGACTAGACAGCCAGACTGAGCTTATAGATGAGACCACTCAGGCTATCCAGACGATCCGCCAGAGGATTGAGACTGCCCAGAGTAGACAGAAAAGTTATGCTGACACACGCCGTAGGCCACTTGAATTCCAAGTTTGAGATTCAATATTTCTCAAGGTCGCTCCTATGAAGGGAGTGATGAGATTTGGTAAAAAGGGTAAGCTAAGTCCTCGCTACATAGGACCTTACAAGATCATAAGGAGGGTTAGTAAGGTAGCATATGAGTTGGACTTACCAGAGGATATGTCAGCTATCCACAGTACATTCCATGTCTCCATGCTAAAGAAGTATATTCACGACCCTAGCCAAGTGATTCAGCCTCAATCAGTACAGATCCAAGAAGATCTTAGCTATGAGAGTAGACCGACACAGATAGTGGACAAAGCAGTTATAAGATTAAGAAATAAAGAAGTGCCACTAGTGAAGGTCATCTGGCAGAATCAAAAGCATGAGGAGGCTACTTGGGAACGTGAGGACAGCATGAGAGAAAGATATCTAGAATTATTCTAAGTTCGAGGACGAACTTTTTATAAGGTATGGGGGATTGTAACGCCCCAAAATTCCCATTTTTAGTTCTTAAAGTCCTTAGAATTATTTAAAAATAGTTTAGAAATATTCTAGATATTTTTAGAAATTTTTATGGAATTTTTCGAGTCCGTTTAGTATTTTTAAAAAAGGAAAAACGTTTAAGGGCAGCAGGGGGTTCGAACCCGCGACCAGCACAGTGACCAGGCGCGCGCGTGACCAGCTGGGCTGGTTGGTTTTGTTGAAATAAACTGGGCGAAACAATAGATAAGGTATAGTTAGGTCAATCCGCCCCATAAATATAAATAGATAAGTTAAGAGAGGAAATTGGATTTTTTTGGTTTTCTCTCTTCCTCACCCTAGCCGCGCGACCCTTCCCCTCTCCTCTCTTGGGCGAAACAACACCAAGGCCAAGAGGGCCGGCCAAGGCTCTCCTCCGAGAGATATTCCTGTATTCGGGATCCCCGCGACGAGAGGAACGCGTAGGCGCGAAGAATTCTCCGAGATCTCAAGTTCTCCCGAACCTCCGACGCCGTTCTTGGTTGTAAGTCCAAGATATCAAGGTAAGTACTGCTCACCTGCAGTAAGAGGCGGGTTTTCCGCAAGAATTTCCCTTAAAAGTTTTTAAAAGAGATATTTACTTTTTGTTTGAGATTTTGCATGTGATCTTAGTTCATTATATGCTTATATATATGTTGATTAATACCCTATGTGAGTTTAGGGTCCAAGAAAAGCTATGAGAAAAGAAAAGAAAAGATAAAGATAAGAAAAGAAAAGGCCAAGGCCTTAAGAAATCCCCAAAAGTCAAGACTTAGGGATTTTAGCACGCAAGGTGCTCCAGAAAATGCCAAGGCATTTACAGATAAGAAAGAAAAGAAAGAAAAGCTATTTTATTTTATAAGGCCAGTACCCGGCGTCCAAGGGCGTCGTTAAAGAAATCCAGGTGTCCAATTCCAAGGTCTTGGCCCTGGTAGACCAAGGTCTGCTCTATTAGGATTGGTGGCTCGCTACCCCAACCTTTTAGGGAACGCGCATATGAGATGGTACTTACGTCTTCAGTGGATCCAAGTGATTATTATTTTCAAGTATATGCTTTAGCAAAGTTTCGAAAATTTAAAGAGTTTTCAAAAAGTTAAAGAATAGCTAAAGTTTCCAAGTTGAGCCAAGAAAAGTAAAATGAGATTTATTATTGCTTGAGTATGCATGTTTTGAGCTATACATGTCCTTAGTTTTCTTTCAAGCATATTAGTATCTCATATGATGTTCAGTTTGATCTAGAAGCATGTTTGCATATTTCGAGTTTTTGTGAGCTAGATAGTACTTACTAAGCTTTTTGCTTACTAGTTGCATTTCCTCTTATTGCAGATAAAGGTAAAGGCAAGCAATTCTGAAGGAAGACGATGAGGCGGTGCTGAGTAGAGTGTGTGTGGTGGCTGATTATGGAGAGATCTTTGGCGCAAGACAATTTAGCTATTAATTCACAATGTTATAGATCATTTGAATTTCAAGTTCTTGCTTTATAAAGTTTAGCGAACATTTGAGTTTTGGACAGTTTTACATGCTCAATTTCTTAGAGTAAAGATTTCATGTCATTTCATTTAGCTTATATATTCTTATGCTTGCATTAGATGAGTGGAAATGTGAGTAGATGGAGATATTGATACTTTGTTAGGAAAATAGACACATGTGCCAAGATAGTATCAAATTCTCTTTGAATTAAGTTTTATTGCTTATAAATGTTTAGAAAAGTTGCATTCACATTTCGTAATGCTTTAGCAAGGTCATAGAACATGTATTTGGTGTTATGAATGTATAGAAGTCAAGATTGGTACAAACTTTAGTGTTAAAGTTCATATATCTAGAATAGTTTATTTTCTTCCGCAAAAGTCCAAATTTCAAGTTTATGGATTCGTTTTGATTGGCTAAACTCATTTGAAAACTGTCATAGAGTGTAGAAATGGTGTCATGATTCCATATGGCTCGAAATTATAAGTTTGGAGGAGCTGTGAAGCAACTGCCGAAAACCTGAAAATTCAGATTTCAGGCTATCAGTCGACTGATACAGTATCAGTCGACTGATACCCGACTGTGGTGTTGGGCGAGGCAAGCTTCAAAGTGTACCATATGCGAGCTTTTGAGATAGAAAGTGTGATATGTTATTATACATGACTGCTTAAGTTAGAATATAATTGTTAGATGAATTTAAAAGTTTGAAAAAAAGATTTCAGCATTTTTAGTCATGTATCAAAAGTAGAGAAGTAGAGAGAAGTAACGATCCGTCTGAAGGTTGAGAAGGCGGGTCGCTACATTTAATCAGCTCTTAGACGGGCGTGTACAGCTCTGAGGCCAAGCCTACACACCAAGGGGTTGTAGGATTTAATCAGCTCTTGGCCGGGCGTGTACAGCTCCGAGGCCAAGCCTACACACCTAGGGGCTGTAAGATTTAATCACAAACGGAGACTTAGCGTTTTATGAATGATATCCCGTTCACACCTTTTCTTGATTACACTGCAAGGCAGTGAAGAAGTTAAAAATACATCAAAGAAATGCCCTACGCGACGACTCACTGTGTACAGTAAGGTCAGAGATGGTTAGCATGCCAGGGGGCTTTCCAATCTTTTGCCTTTTTTATCTTCCAAATAGTAGCTGCCTTCTGTATGTTTTATGATGACGATGTAGGGGCCATCCCGCTGTGGCTCCAACTTCTCGGTGTCACCTATGGGTTTTATCCTCTTCCATACTCGATCCCCTACCTCGATGCTGTGGGCGATCACTCGGCGGTTGTAGGCTAGCTGTATCCTTCTCCGATATGCCTCCAGCCTTGCTACGGCTTTATCTCGCACCTCAGAGATGAGGTCCAGATCAATCAAACGCTCCTGGTCGTTATCTTCCTTGCGATAATGTTGCCGTCGGGTGGACTCTTCCCCTACCTCCATCGGGATGACAGCTTCAGCGCCGTAGACCAGCTGGAAAGGGCTCTCGCCCGTTCCTTCTTTCCGGGTACTCCGGTAGGACCACAGGATGCTAGGAAGTTCTTCGACCTAGCTGCCTCTGACATGGTCCAGCTTTATCTTGAGCCATCGTAGAATTTCCCGATTGACTACCTCGGCTTGTCCATTGCTTTGCGTGTATGCGACGGAGGTGAAGGCCTGCCAAATGCCTAATCCTTCACACCACTCCTTCAGCTTGCGTCCGTAGAACTGTCTCCCGTTGTCCGATACAAGCTTATGAGGAATGTCATATCTGCAAACAATATCCCTCCATAGGACTTTCATTACCACCCCCTCGTTGATGTTAGCCAGAGGTTCGACTTCCACCCACTTAGAGAAGTAATCGACGAGGACCAGCAAGAATTTCTTCTGCTGGGGCCCGATGGGGAAGGGACCCACAATGTCCATTCCCCACTGGTCGAAAGGGCATGATACGGTAGAAACTCGCAAGGGCTCCGTGGGGCGGTGAGACACGTGCTGATGTCTCTGACAGGCCTTGCATCTGGCCACAAAATTGAGCGAGTTGGCCTGCAAGGTGGGCCAAAAGTATCCCGCCAAAAGGATCTTTCGAGACAAGGATCTTCCTCCGATGTGGCTCCCACAGATGCCCTCGTGTACCTCCCTCATCACGTAGCTAGTCTCCTCCGGCCCGACGCATTTTAGGAAGGGTCAGGCGTAGGCCTTCCTATATAGCTGATCCCCGACCAGCGTGAACCTATCCACCCGCCAGCGAAACAACCGGCTCTCTTGGCCCCCACACGGAAGGGATCTGTCCCGGAGGAATGCTATGTAGGGATCCCTCCAGTCTGTTGGTCTGTCAGTTCGGGCCTCTCCTCCAATTTGGGCTACCATCGCTTCTGCCACACTATGCACCCCCAGCTGTCAGGTGGATATGGAACTGGCCAACTTGGCCAACTCGTCGGCCTGCATATTATCAGACCAGGAGATCTTCTGTAGGATGACCTCCGAGAAGGCGGCCTTCAGTCTCGTAGAGGGCTATATACTTCTGTAGCTGCTCGCACATGACTTCGAAGCTACCCGCTATTTGCTGAGCCACCAATTAAGAGTCCGAATAAACTGTGATGCGACGGGCTCCCATGTGCCGGGCTGCCTGTAATCCCGCTAGGATCGCCTAATACTCGGCCTCGTTGTTGGTAGCTTTGAAGTGAAGTCGGATAGACAGATGTAATGTGTCTCCCCTAGGAGAAATCAATAGCAGTCCAACTCCGCTGTGCTGGCTGTTGGAGGATCCATCTACATAGACCTTTCACATACCTACGGCCTCTACCTCCGGGATGGTTTCCAGCATGAAGTCGGAGAGGGCCTGCGCTTTGATGGTGGCTTGAGGCTGATACTCAATGTCGTATTCGCTTAATTCCATCGTCCATTTTATCAGCCTGCCCGATTCCTCAGATTTAGTGAGAACTCGGGCGAGCGGGCTATTGGTGAGGACCACGATGGGATGCGCTAAGAAGTACGACCGTAACCTTTGGGCCATCAAGACCAAGGCGTAGGCCAATTTTTCCATCATGGTGTATCGTGTTTCGACGTCCTTTAGAAGGTGTCCGAAGAAATAGATGGGGTATTGTATCTGATCTTGTTCTCGGACAAGCGCCGATCCTACCGCTTGCTCGGCTGCTGATAAGTAGACGAATAAGGTCTCCCCCTCCACGGGTTTGTGCAGGGTTGGAAGGTTTGCAAGATAGTGTTGATGCAGTCTGGCCCGGTTGTTATTTTGGTGTTTGACAATGATTTAAGTTTGGTTGAATGAAATTCGAGTTAAGTCCAGGTGGATCTGGGAGATCGCACGCTGACATGGAGAAAGTCCTAACTTGGAGGGTTAGGTGAAAAGTCTTAGTCTGGAGGGCTTGGTTGGTGGAAATCCCGGTGAGTGAAGCCGGGTCCCGGTGAGTGAAGCCAGGTGGTGAAAATCTCGGGGAGTGAAGCCGGGTCCTGGTGAGTGAAGCCAGGTGGTGGAAATCCCGGTGAATAAAGCCGGGTCCTGGTGAGTGAAGCCAGGTGATGGAAATCCCGGTGAGTGAAGCTGGGTCCTGGTGAGTGAAGCCAGGTGGTGGAAATCTCGGTGAGTGAAGCCGGGTTCTGGTGAGTGAAGCCAGGTGGTGGAAATCCCGGTGAGTGAAGCTGGTGTTGGATCGAGAGAGCCGATAGAGGGGGGGGGTGAATATCAGAAAACGTTCGGATTTAGGTAAAGAGAAATTGCACAGTGGAAGATAAAAGCAAACACGCGAACACAGTAATTTTTTACTTGGTTCGGAGCCTAGGTCGACTACTACTCCAAGGCCCACGATCATTGATCGTTTACATTGGGCAATTCTATATGAGGCGTAAAATCAGTTTACAAATATAGATTACAGAATAAGTGCGGTAAACTTAACAAAAAGGAAAAACTCTTCTTTTACCGATGTCCGATGTAGGTTGTCTTTTTCGAAGCAGCGGGACGTCGTCGGCTCGAGTTGGAAGGTTTCTGGAGAGAGGCGCGAGAGCAGAAGAGCGTAGAAGCGTTGATTGAAAGTGTTGCTTGAGCCTTGGGGTCGAGGGCCCTTTATATTGGGCCTGGGGGTGCCCGGGACGTCGGGGGCGCCCCCCCACATGGCGGTCGATCCGTCTCCAGCGCGGTCAACATCTGATCCCTTCAAAATCGAGATCAGGTTTGACCGGGGCACCCGGAGCGCTCGGGGCGCCCGCATTGACCGGGTCAAGCCTTCATCCTCTTGGCTTCGCAAGGGTGTGCTTCGGCAGCTGGCACTGGGGGCGCCCGCTACAGGCGGGGCGCTCAGAGCATCCGGGGCGCCCCGACATATAACTGTCGAGGCGTGTTTTCGCTCCTGCTTACTTGGGTTGACCTTGGGGGCGCCCGGAACATCCGGGGCACCCTGCTCAGCTTCTACCTCACTCCTTTGAGGCTCTCTGAGCTGCAGATACTCAGTCCTTCGGTCCTGCATCCAGGGTTAGTCCAAAAAGCAGTATTATATTATTTTATACAGCCTTAGCTGTCTTGGTTCTGACTTTGGGTCTCCAAAATGGAACCCTAGGTCGAATCAACGCCTACTGTTCCCTCGACTGGGAACGCGTCCTCACCTACTCCTCTCGGGAGAATTTACCTGATGCCAACCGTTCCTTTGGTTGGACTTTTGCATGACGGTCCTTTGCCAGGTCTTGGATGACGAGCTGTCCTTCGCCCGGAGCCTAGCATTCCTTCGTTAGGTCTTGGTGACTAGCAGCCCTTTGCTAGTTGCCTAGCAGTCCTTCGCTAGGACTTGGTGACCAGCAGCCCTTCGCTAGTTGCCTAGCAACCCTTCGCTAGGACTTGGTGACTAGCAGCCCTTCGCTAGTTGCCTAGCAGCCCTTCGCTAGGACTTTGTATCCTGGCATTCCTTCGCCAGGTGCCTAGCCGTCCTTCGCTAGGGCTTTGGATCCTGGCAGTCCTTCGCCAGGTGCCTAGCAGTCCTTCGCTAGGGCTTTGGATCCTGGCAGCCCTTCGCCAGGTGCCTAGCAGCCCTTCGCTAGGACTTTTCCTGCACACTCAGTGAATATTGTTAGATCACAAACAAACATAACTTTGAATCCTTTGCCAATATCGAAACAAGGTTCGATATGGTGCTTCCTGCACCAACAATCTCCCCCTTTTTGATTTATGGCAACACAATACAAAGTTAAGTAAAAAACATATAACAGTTAAGCAAGAGGGTTAAGACCAATAAAACATAGCAGTTCTGAACAGTCTAAAACCAATGTAATTTGAACAGAAAAAATTTTCCATACTCCCCCTGAATCATTGTGTTATAAAATACTTAGCTTAACACTTAACTTTGACCCTTCCTCCCCCTTTGACATATATCAAAAACAAACATGGGTGAACAGGGTAAAGTAGAACGTTTTTGCAAACCTAAATTTTGTTACAAAACTTTTACTTGGCTTTGCCAAAAAGAATTTTACCTAGGTAAAATTTTGAAGCCAAATTTCCCTAACAAATGGTTCAACTTTGAGAATTGGGAGAAAATTTGTTTTTTTTTTAAAAACTTTGCTTGGAGATACTTTGTGTATTTTGAAAAACAAAATCTTTAAAAAGAATGTCTAGACAAGTTTTTCATTAAAACAAAAATTTGCCAAATTTTTTTTTTTAAATCTTTGCTCAGGCAAATTTTGTTTACTAAGGAAAAATCTTCTCAAGCACACTAAGAAATTCATCTTTGCTTTTTGAAAAGAGAATGCTTTTGAAAAACATTTTGATTTTGAACAATTTGAGCTCTTTCTCTCCTTAGTTGTTTATTAATAAAGAAATATATTTTGAAAGAAGTCTTAAGAGAGAAAATTTGTGTATCAGAGCCTATGAGTTTTGAAAACATAAAAATACTTAGCATAATTCTTGAAAGCATAGCAAAAAGCTTTAAATTGCACCAACAAAACTTCACTTAAGAAAAGTATTTTGTATGTGTAGGCAAGTTTTTAGAAAATTCACGTACTTAGAATACTATTCCTTAGAAAAGTATTATGCATGAAAACATATAATTTTGAAAAAATGTTCAATAATTCTTTTAATTTAATCTCCCCCTAAGCTTGACCCAGTCTTAGGAAGTTTGTTGACTACAAGCGATCTTCCTCTGAGTTTTAGGGTTCGATTTAAATTATAAGAATTATCTAATAACTTCAAAGCAAATAATTATTAAAAAAATTCCAGAAATTCTTTTGACTCAAACTCCCCCTAAATTTGACACATCCTAGGAGTCCTTGTAGATCATGAAGTGGACCTTCCTCTATGTCTTTAGGGTTCATTAAAATCAAAAGAATAATTTTGAATATTATAATTTTTAAGAAGATAATTTTTGAAAACACAACTTGGAATGATAGCATAGTTTTCGAAAATCATTTTGAAATGATGATAATTTTTCAAAGAGATAGAATACAAGGGTTTTTGAATCAAATTTTTGAAAATCTTATTTTGAGATGATAGTGAGTTTTAGAGCATAAGGTTTGAAAAAATTTAAATTTTTCGAAAAAAATTTAAGAAGAACTCCCCCCTGTATTCGACACAGTCTGTCTTTTACCTAAGTTCCTTAAGGGACTTCAGTGTTGACCAGGTTTGACTATGTGGACTAGGGTTGACTATTTTGACCAAGTTAATGACTAAATCAGAACAAGCCCTAGACTCTATTTATTGTGATATTTAAAAAAAAAATGTGATGAATGAAAAAGTAGGGTACAATATAATAAATTAAAAATTAAAGGTAAGTTTGAATAACTTTTGCAAACCCTTTTTTTATTTAAAAGGATAGTGAATTATGCTTTTAGGTCCTAGATGTCTCATCCAGTTCTACATGATCAAGCATGTTAACCTTATGGGTTTTGTGAGACAAATTTAAATAAAAGTAAGGATTTTACTTTGAAGAGTCATGATTAATTTTGAAAAATATAATCAACTTTGAAAACCATTTTAATGAATTTTAACTTTATTTTGGAAAAAGTAGTTGAGTCTAAGATCAATTGAAATTTGTGTTAGATTTGAATTTGACAAGAAGTAACTTGAATTTGAATTTCAAAAATTGGCTTCCAGGTCTTGGCGAGGCACTAGGCCTTCTTTGGTCGTAGCCTTATTGGATCATCAACCCTTTCCTAGACAAAGCCTTTTAGTGAAATTTCATCTTCAAAAGTTACTTTTTGATAAATTCTGGTCTAACTAGTTTGGGTCTTGGATCGGTAGCTTCGGCTAGTTCCGCCAAGATGGCTTCCCTAACGTACTATCATCTCACCGCCACCCAATACTATGTTGTTCAAATTTCAGTTAAACTGTTTTATCCTTAAACTAATCAATCCTAATTAAAAAAAATAAAAATGAAATAAAAAGAAACATACAATTAAAGCAAAAAAAATAAACAAGCAAACAAGGAAAAATTATCTAAGTCACATCATAATTGAAATAATACTCGGGTTTTTTAACGTCAGCAAGGTTGGGAATTAAGTTTTCTAACATATTAGCCTTAACTAATTTATATAAATTAATTACGTTCTTTGAGGTAAATATTAGATTTTTAAATATTCTAAATTTACCTTTTGATTCCCGATTGGGAATCTCCCCCTTGATACTTGCCGTCTTTCCTTTTTGTGTCTTTAGCATCTTGTAGTGATCACGAGCTGATCGGATTAGTTTGGTTCGATCTTCTCCATTGTCTTCTTTGTCAGATTCTGAGTCTGAGTTGGACTCAAGTATTGGTTGAGGCCTCTTTTGCAGTTCTCTTGGAGTTTTCCCTGCAATAAGAACTATACCTTTCTCGACCATTGCAGTATCAGCTTGAATATTTAATCTTAATTCTAAAAACGATTCAAAATTAGTTACCAATTTTGTCTTAGAAAACTCGTCGTTTGACTCTGGTTCGATTTCATAGTCAAGTAGGGATTCTATCTCATCTTCTGATCCGAAGTCAATTTTAAGGTCGGGTGCTGACTCTTCTAAGATCTCAGTATCGGAGCTCTCTTCGTGTAGATTGATTAGCTTTTCCCACATCTCCTTGGCACAGGTGAAGGATCCGACCCGCTTCAATTCTTCATTGGTTAGGCCACATTGTAAGATTGCAGTCGCCCTTGCATCTGTCTCGATCTTCCTCAGGGTTGGTTCATCCAGTTGGTCCCACATAATTGATAGTTCATCTTCTGTAGTGAGGGAGAACCCTGTTTGAATGATCATCCATATGTCCATATGAGCCTTCAGATGGAACTCCATTTGACTTCTCCAATAGTTGAAGTTCTCGCCGGAGAATAACGGTGGATGGGCGCTGTTCCACTCTTGGTTGGTCATTTAAGATAATCCTTGCACACAAAAGAAATAACAAAATGTACCAAGACTTGGTCTTGGATTAGTAGTGCGGGAGAAGGAAAAAATAGCCTAACAAAAAATATTGCACGAATTTCGAGATAGAATTAAAAAAAAATTTATGTCAAATTTTTGAAAATGTTACTTTATCAATTTTGATTAATGATAAAAAGGTAAGAATCTAATGTTTGAGAGAAAATTTGCTCAGATTAAGGTATCACGATTTTCGAGAAAAAATAATATTAAAATAATAACAAAAAAGTTTATGACAAATTTTCAAAAATTGATTATTTTAACAATTCTAACTTATGGTGAAAAACTGAGAATTCAAAATTGAAAAAGGCGAAAAAGATCGAGTGGTGTTGATTAACTAGAAGTAAAAGAAATAAGATTAAAAATTTTGTAAATCTAAAAAACTTTCAAACTGGTGGTTGCACCAAGTTTGAACTACCCCGCTCTGATATCACTTGTTGGATCGAGAGAACCGATAGAAGGGGGGTGAATATCGGAAAACGTTCAGATTTAGGTAAAGAGAAATTGCACAGCGGATGATGCAAACACGCGAACACAGTAATTTTTTACTTGGTTCGGAGCCTAGGTCGACTCCTACTCCAAGGCCCACGATCGTTGATCGTTTACATTGGGCAATTCTATATGAGGCGTAAAATTAATTTACAAATATAGATTACAGAATAAGTGCGGTAAACATAACAAAAAGGAAAAACTCTTCTTTTACCGACGTCCGATGTAGGTTGTCTTTTTCGGAGCAGCGGGACGTCGTCGGCTCGAGTTGGAAGGTTTTCGGAGCGAGGCGCGAGAGCAGAAGAGCGTAGAAGCATTGATTGAAAGTATTGCTTGAGCCTTGGGGTCGAGGGCCCTTTATATAGGGCCTGGGGGCGCCCGGGACGTCGGGGGCACCCCCCCCACGTGGCGGTCGATCCGTCTCCAGCGCGGCCAACATCTGATCCCTTCAAAATCGAGATCATGTTTGACCGGGGCGCCCGGAGCGCTCGAGGCGCCCGCATTGACCGGGTCAAGCCTTCATCCTCTTGGCTTCGCGAGGGTGTGCTTCGGCAGCTGGCACTGGGGGCGCCCGCGACAGGCGGGGCGCCCGGAGCATCCGGGGCGCCCCGACATATAACTGTCGAGGCGTGTTTTCGCTCCTGCTTACTTGGGTTGACCTTGGGGGCGCCCGGAACATCTGGGGCGCCCTGCTCAGCTTCTGCCTCACTCCTTTGAGGCTCTCTGAGCTGCAGATACTCAGTCCTTCGGTCCTGCATCCAGGGTTAGTCCAAAAAGCAGTATTATATTATTTTATACAGCCTTAGCTGTCTTGGTTCTGACTTTGGGTCTCCAAAATGGAACCCTAGGTCGAACCTGTTGGGACCGATTTGCGAGCTAGAGGGGGGGGGGGTGATTAGCTTCGATTCGCTTGTTGATGATTTGTTGCGGCGGAAGACTTCAAGCAATCGCTAACACAAGGATTTACTTGGTATCCACCCCGGTCGGGTGACTAATCCAAGGATCCACTCTCCTCACACTCTCATGCACTATGAAAGTCTCCTTCTTGAGGTGGAGAAACCTCTTACAAGCTTACAAGAAGATACAACAAAAAGGAAGCAAAATACAATCCAAAATCTTACAAGATTTACAATGTTTAAGCTCTCTTTGCTACCCTTGCTATCTTTAAGCTTGTGGTTGCCTCTAGAACCTTGGAATTGCAGCAGCAATGTCCTCCAAGACTTCCCTTGAGATGGCACCGAAGGAGGAGAAGAATAGGAGAAGAGATCCTCCTTCAAACCTGCGCGAAAGACCTTATACCCGACACCTAGGGTTTGGTAATCGATTACCCAATCGATTACCACGTAGGATTTAGCCGTTCAACGGCTAGTTTTCGAACGGTAATCGATTAGCCAATCGATTACCCGTGCCCTGAATCGATTACCCAATCGATTCAGAGCTTCTCTGTTCTCTCGCGCAAACTCTGTGATCGATTACCCCAATCGATCAAGAGACACCTTAATCGATTGACCAATCGATTAAGGGAAGGCTGAATCGATTACCCAATCGATTCAGCCACCCTCTGTCCTCTCGCAAAAACTTCCTTAATCGATCCACTGATCGATTCACTCAATCGATTACCCAATCGATTGAGTCCAACCTAACTTGCTCCCACAAGTCTAGGATCCCCTACCAAGTATCCAGTCAACCCCGTTGACCGACCTGGATTTTTACTGCCTAGCTCCCAGCTCGGACTTGACCTGGTTCCCAACCAGATTCGCCTAACCCTCGAGTTAGGTCTAGTCTCTCGGTAGACTTCCACCTTGCCAGCATGCAATCTCCCCGATCCATCTGGACTTCACCTAGTCCCACTAGGTCTTTTCCCTTGCCAGCGTGCGATCTCCCCGATCCACCTGGACTTCACCTAGTCCCACTAGGTGTGCCTAGTCCCACTAGGTCTTTTTCCATGCCAGCGTGCGATCTCCCCGATCCACCTGGATTTCACCTAGTCCCACTAGGTGTGCCTAGTCCCAC
The DNA here is from genome assembly GCA_024364735.1 of Boesenbergia rotunda. Classification (NCBI taxonomy): domain Eukaryota; kingdom Viridiplantae; phylum Streptophyta; class Magnoliopsida; order Zingiberales; family Zingiberaceae; genus Boesenbergia; species Boesenbergia rotunda. The sequence continues at coordinate 49,319 of JAGFNQ010009677.1, read as the reverse complement.
TAGGTCTTTTTCCATGCCAGCGTGCGATCTCCCCGATCCACCTGGACTTCACCTAGTCCCACTAGGTGTGCCTAGTCCCACTAGGTCTTTTCCCATGCCAGCGTGCGATCTCCCCGATCCACCTGGTCTTCACCTAGTCAAGTCTCCAGTCAACCTTGACCCACTTGACACCATACGGCATTCAAACATCAATGTCAAACATCGAAACATACACATCAAGCTCACCCGAGCTTTGTCAAACTAGGTCAACCCTGACCTAACCAAGATTGCACCAACAATCTCCCCCTTTTTGATGTTTGACAATATGTTTGAGAAAGACTAAACCCTATTAGCCTTTCAATTTTCTCCCCCTTTGACACACATCAAACACTCTCCCTGAAAGTCTATATGGTCAAAGGTATACACAATGAAAATCCCATACTTTTCATTGAACCTATGCTCAACCTTGAGCATTCATCATAATGAAGATTTCCAATCTTCATCCTTTCATTTTACCAAAACTAAAAATACAACCACATGTTGTTAAGGAAGACCTCCCCCTCAAAACATGCTCTAAACCTCTATCATTGCATCAACAATGATTTTTGAGTTCCTAAACCTTTAGGAAAACTCAACTTGAGGTGATTGAGATTTTGGGATTCAAAACTTGAACCAAAACCTCTCCTTAACCCTTAAATGTTCACCGAACCGTTTTCCTTTTTGATTTCACAATGAAATTTACCCAAATATATTTATAAAAGTAATTCTAGGGTCTAGGGATTGTTAGGTTACTCAAAAATGGGTTAACGGACTGAAACTAGACAGTTTCAGACTTACTAATCGATTGGTGTTGGGAGCCAATCGATTACACAGTCCTTAATCGATCAACTGATCGATTACGGATGACTGTAATCGATCAAAGGATCGATTACGCAAGCTTCTGTGCTTGCAAAACAGACCTACCAATCGATTGACCAATCGATTGGCTATTGTCCCAATCGATCACCCGATCGATTGGGAGTTTCTGAATTCTGAAAACAATTTCAGATTCGAAATTCAGAAACTCCTAAATAATTCTACAAAATTTGAAAAAAATTGAAATTTTGTGTAGACATTATTTATACCATATACTATCAAGGAAAAATAATTTTCTATGAAAATAACCTCCTTTTTCAAAGATTGACACAAAATTGGAAACCATTGAAATACTTCAATGTTTTTCATATTTTGTATCCATTTCATCAATGATGAGTGCTATCAAAAGATAGTCTTCACCAAGGTTTTCCAATATAGTTTTAAAATGGTTTTCAAAAACAATATCCAATCATGTTCCTTGGGCTAAATGCACATGACTTGTACATTAGCTTTCCCAATGATTGGAGTTCATTGAACTTCATGATTTGATGATACTAAAACTCAATAGGATGCATATAAATCAACACTTTGAGTTTTGTTCATCTTCCTAACATCTCACTTGTTTCTAATGTGTCTCAAAAATACACACAAGTCAACTTATGGTCTTAGTGAGATGTAAAAGTCATATTCTCCCTAAACTAAGGGTTCATGCATTTCTATCTAGACATTATAAGCTTTGATCATCCACCTAGGATGTCAATTAATGTCAATGTCCTTAAGTTCAATAAAAATTGATTTACGCATGATTCATGACTATGACATGCATCATATTAGGATTTTCAAAAGAAATTATAACTAGATGATGCATGTATGACATGACATGTAATATTTTCATAATAAATATGAATGATGGAATATGATGTCATGGCATGTGATAGGGCATACAAAACATGGCATAGTGTCATAAAAGCATATACCTAGATTTCCTATCTAAGTATCAATAACTCATCGCTAAGCCATTGATATCCCTAAATTTGCCCTAATTTCCAAGATAATGCCAAAACTCCCCGACTTGGCTTATCTTTGGATTCTATCCTAGTTGTGCCAATTTTTATTAAGTTCAATCTTCCAAAAATATAGTTTGGCACAAATTTTACTCCTCCTAGAGTAAACAAATGAATCCTTCATTTTCAAGGGTAGTAGTTCCTTGAAAATGTCCCAAAGTGCCAACTTCATTAAGGTTGGGTTAACTACCCTTCCAATTAGAGTTGACACTCCCTAGACCTATCTAGGGTGTGGCGAACACACTCTTCGGAACCCAAAACCTATTGGTGCTCCTTGGGTGTTCTAGGTATTCACTAGGGATGACTTCCCTTGATACCTTCCTAAAGACTTTCTTAGGCTTCTCCAAAGCCTTAGTCACCTTTGTCTTGTCTTGGTCAACTCTAGGGATGGCTTCCCTTGCGACCTTGACTTGACTCCTAGACCTAGATTTAGTTCCATATTTATATGGAACTCTATGATAGGATGGACCATCATCCTTAGTCTTAGGTTTGTACCCCAAACCTTTCTTGTTCCTAGAAGGTCCTTGACTTCCTAGATCTAGGTTTTGACCTTTTGATCCCTTTAATAGATTTTCTATTTTTCTAAGGGATTTTTCTAATTTATCAAGTTTTGACCTCAAAACTTGATTTTCAATCATTACATCCTCAAGGCTTGGTTTTCTAATATAGCCTTGGTGATTATTATTCTTAGCCTTGGAATGGGTAGGTCTACCATGAAAAGATCTAATATTTTCCCTATCCTTAGATTTGGTAGTCCTAGCATGGAAAGCTCTATAGTTTTCCTTAGGTTTCTCATGCCTCCTATTTTCATGATAAATTGCATTAAAATGATAAAAATTTTCTTTAGTATGCATATTATCATGATGAAGAGAATCACCATTACCTAATGGTACCTTAGGCTTAATCTTGGAGGCTCCCCCTTGACATGAGCTCCTCCCTTTTGGTTTGGTCGGTTTCTTCCCCTTTGGACATTGATTTCGATAATGTCCCTTTTCCTTGCATGAGAAACACACAATGTGCTTCTTATCCTTCTTTGCCACGGGGCCGACCTCCTTTGACTTCTCCTTGGTCTTGGGTGCCACTTGCACCTTCTTCTTGACCAATTTGGGACACTTGCTCTTATAGTGCCCTTTTCCCCTACACTCAAAGCAAATGATGTGATCTTTATTTTTGCAAATTGAAATTTTTATACCTTTGCTTGTAGGGGTGTTGCATGACTCTTCACTTGATCCGGAGGTAGAAGCTTCTTCCTTTTCCGGAGTGAATGGCCTTTGCTCCCTCTCAATCCTAGAGGTGGAGACTTCTTCTTTCTCCTCATTGACCTCGGATGATGATGTTGACGCTTTTCTTTGATCCGATGCCAATGGCACATCTTGCTCCTCTTCAACCCTTGAAGTGGAGACCTCTAGAGCTTCATCTTCGGATGTTGAGCATCTCTCAACTTCCGAATCTTCTTCCTCCGATGAAATTCCCTCTTCGGATTTGTCTTGATTTGGTATAGTGGAGGGGTCTTCATGAATCCTTGCCAATTTGCTCCATAGCTCTTTGGCATCTCCGAATTCTCTAATCTTGTCTAAGATGGTGCTTGGCAAAAGGTTGACCAATAGCTTGATCACTTTGTAGTTGGCCTCGCATCTCTTGATTTGCTCCTCATTCCATTTGCTTTTCTTGAGGAGTTTTCCTTTTGAGCTTGTTGGAGCTTCAAAACCCTCCATTAGAGCAAACCATTGCTCTATTTCCATCATGAAATAATTTTCGATCTTTGACTTCCAAAGACCAAAATTTGCCTTGTCGAATGGTGGAGGTGCCCTTGTGTCATAGCCAAACTCCATTCTTGAAGTTGAAACCCCTTGATGATGACTTCTTGAAATTAGGGTTTCTTCCAACTTCTTCTTCTTCCTCTAGCTCTTGCCCTCTTGGCGATGAGTCCAAAGAAGAGCAACCTTGCTCTGATACCACTTGTTGGGACCGATTTGCGAGCTAGAGGGGGGGGGGTGATTAGCTTCGATTCGCTTGTTGATGATTTGTTGCGGCGGAAGACTTCAAGCAATCGCTAACACAAGGATTTACTTGGTATCCACCCCGGTCGGGTGACTAATCCAAGGATCCACTCTCCTCACACTCTCATGCACTATGAAAGTCTCCTTCTTGAGGTGGAGAAACCTCTTACAAGCTTACAAGAAGATACAACAAAAAGGAAGCAAAATACAATCCAAAATCTTACAAGATTTACAATGTTTAAGCTCTCTTTGCTACCCTTGCTATCTTCAAGCTTGTGGTTGCCTCTAGAACCTTGGAATTGCAGCAGCAATGTCCTCCAAGACTTCCCTTGAGATGGCACCGAAGGAGGAGAAGAATAGGAGAAGAGATCCTCCTTCAAACCTGCGCGAAAGACCTTATACCCGACACCTAGGGTTTGGTAATCGATTACCCAATCGATTACCACGTAGGATTTAGCCGTTCAACGGCTAGTTTTCGAACGGTAATCGATTAGCCAATCGATTACCCGTGCCTTGAATCGATTACCCAATCGATTCAGAGCTTCTCTGTTCTCTCGCGCAAACTCTGTGATCGATTACCCCAATCGATCAAGAGACACCTTAATCGATTGACCAATCGATTAAGGGAAGGCTGAATCGATTACCCAATCGATTCAGCCACCCTCTGTCCTCTCGCAAAAACTTCCTTAATCGATCCACTGATCGATTCACTCAATCGATTACCCAATCGATTGAGTCCAACCTAACTTGCTCCCACAAGTCTAGGATCCCCTACCAAGTATCCAGTCAACCCCGTTGACCGACCTGGATTTTTACTGCCTAGCTCCCAGCTCGGACTTGACCTGGTTCCCAACCAGATTCGCCTAACCCTCGAGTTAGGTCTAGTCTCTCGGTAGACTTCCACCTTGCCAGCATGCAATCTCCCTGATCCATCTGGACTTCACCTAGTCCCACTAGGTCTTTTCCCTTGCCAGCGTGCGATCTCCCCGATCCACCTGGACTTCACCTAGTCCCACTAGGTGTGCCTAGTCCCACTAGGTCTTTTTCCATGCCAGCGTGCGATCTCCCCGATCCACCTGGACTTCACCTAGTCCCACTAGGTGTGCCTAGTCCCACTAGGTCTTTTTCCATGCCAGCGTGCGATCTCCCCGATCCACCTGGACTTCACCTAGTCCCACTAGGTGTGCCTAGTCCCAATAGGTCTTTTCCCATGCCAGCGTGCGATCTCCCCGATCCACCTGGTCTTCACCTAGTCAAGTCTCCAGTCAACCTTGACCCACTAGACACCATACGGCATTCAAACATCAATGTCAAACATCGAAACATACACATCAAGCTCACCCGAGCTTTGTCAAACTAGGTCAACCCTGACCTAACCAAGATTGCACCAACAGAACCGACGCCTACTGTTCCCTCGACGGAGAACGCGTCCTCACCTACTCCTCTCGGGAGAATTTACCTGATGCCAACAGTTCCTCTGGTTGGACTTTTGCCTGGCGGTCCTTTGCCAGGTCTTGGATGCCGAGCTGTCCTTCGCCCGGAGCCTAGCATTCCTTCGCTAGGTCTTGGTGACTAGCAGCCCTTTGCTAGTTGCCTAGCAGTCCTTCGCTAGGACTTGGTGACTAGCAGCCCTTCGCTAGTTGCCTAGCAGCCCTTCGCTAGGACTTGGTGACTAGCAGCCCTTCGCTAGTTGCCTAGCAGCCCTTCGCTAGGACTTTGTATCCTGGCATTCCTTCGCCAGGTGCCTAGCCGTCCTTCGCTAGGGCTTTGGATCCTGGCAGTCCTTCGCCAGGTGCCTAGCAGTCCTTCGCTAGGGCTTTGGATCCTGGCAGCCCTTCGCCAGGTGCCTAGCAGCCCTTCGCTAGGACTTTTCCTACACACTCAGTGAATATTGTTAGATCACAAACAAACTTAACTTTGAATCCTTTGCCAATATCTAAACAAGGTTCGATATGGTGCTTCCTGCACCAACAGCTGGGTCCTGGTGAGTGAAGCCACATGATGGAAATCCCGGTGAGTGAAGCCGGGTCCTGGTGAGTGAAGCCGGGTCCTGGTGAGTGAAGCCAGGTGATTGAAATCCTAGTGAGTGAAGCTAGGTTGAAATCCCGGTGAGTGAAGCCGGGTGACCGAAACCCTGGTGAGTGAAGCCAGGTCCTAGCTTGGAGGGCTAGGTTGAAGTCCCAGTGAGTGAAGCTGGGCATAGCACGAGTCAGAGAAGGGTTGGAGGCTTGTTCTCGTGACTTAGAGTGCATTTGGGCTTGCCTGGATCGGTCTGGTGACCGATCAGGGAAGTTGGCACGGTGCTCCTTCGTGGATCGGTCTGGTGACCGATCCAGCAATGGCTGATCGGTTTGGTGACCGATCAGGGAGCACACAGTGAGGTTGGGAACCTACTGTGCTGCTCCTGATCGATCTAGTGACCGATCAGGGAGTATGCGATTCACCCACTGACTGGCTCCTGATCGGTCTGGTGACCGATCAGGGAGTGAACAGTGAGGTTGAGTTTCCTTGCTGATCTGCTCCTGATCGGTCTGGTGACCGATCAGGATCATTGTGCAAACCATTCTGGAGAACGATCTAGCTTCGCGGGTTCCTCACTAAGATCGCTCAGGACGGTGCCTGATCGGTCTGGTGATGATCTGATCGGACTGGTGACCGATCAGGAGAACCCCCTGATCGGCCAATTGACCGATCAGAAGGCTTTGGCTGGGAAACTCAGAAATCGCCCGATATAAGGGGTGGATCGGTCGGGTGATCGATCCACAACCTTGGATCAGTCTGGTGATCGATCCAGGAGAGTCCCAAAGAAATCGCGATTGCTAATCGAGCGTTGGGGATCGATCAGGACGGAGCTTGATTGGTCTGGACCCAGCCTGATCGGTCTGGTGACGGATCAGGAGTCGCTCTGATCGGTCCGATGACCGATCACTTTAATTCAAATACGCTGTCAGAAGTCTGTTTTCACTGCCGATTCTCTGCTACTTGCTGATCTCTTTTTGATATGCATTGATAAGCCTCTGTTGGAGTGTGCAGGTGATAGCAGGTGATTCAAACACTCAAGGAGGGTCAATGGGAGGCTTTCCTTGGAGCAGGTTTGGATCTATTGTGTTTTCAGGTCTCAACGTCTGGCGCAACTGGCAACTGACGAAGGCGCGACTGGCAACTAGCGGAGGCTCAGCTGGAGGAGTGTCCAGTGGACTGAGTGCTCAGAGAGGTCAGTGGGTCAGGGTGTGAGTCAGTGGTGCTGATGGAGTTGGCGACGTTGAGCTGGAGCTTAAGATACAAAGCTGGATGCAGAGGAGACGAGGCGAGACAGACAGAAAACTTGGGAAGTTGTTGCTGGGCTGTGTTCGTGCTCTCTGTTGCTTTGTTCTTGAGCGATCTTGTTGCATTCCTGTGAGAGCTTTGTGAGCTTGTCTTCTCGAGTGTCTCTGTGCTTAACTTGTATCTTCTTGAGATCACTTGTGGAGAGGTTTCTCCACCGAGAAGGAGGCTACTACTATCCGGAGTTCACTGGGGCTTGATTTGCCGACGATCAAGGGATCACCCACCTTACAGGCACGCCAAGGAGTAGGGGCAAGTTATCCTCGAACCTTATAAACGATCCTTGGTTTTTATTCTTTGTTTTTGCATTTCTGTTAAGATTGTTTCTCTGCATATGCTTTGTTTCTGCTGCTGCTAACTTATGTGCAGAGAAAGATTTCAAAGAGCAAGTTTTGTGTCCGACTAGATTCACCCCCCTCTCTAGCCATCCGAGTTCCAACAAGTGGTATCAGAGCTTGCGGCTCTGTTCACGGCTTAACATCCGAGAGCTTACAGCAAGATGGCTGGAGGAGAAGGCTACAGCACAAACCGACCTCCACTCTTCGACGACACAGATTTTCAATATTGGAAATCGAAGATGGAGTTTTATTTGAAGACAAACATGAGCATATGGTTCTCGGTCAAAGAAGGTTTCATCCCTCCAAGAGGTGTTGAAGGAAAAGATCTCGATTTCTCAAGTTGGTCGGCTGAGCAAATAAGTAGGAGTGAAGCAAATGCCAAAGCGGTGGTCACTTTGCAATGCAGGTTGACTAAGGAGGAGTTGATCAAGGTGGGTCCTTTTACAAGTGCTAAAGATCTTTGGAACAAAATCTTTGAGCTCCATGAGGGAACTCAAGACACCCGGAGAGCCAAGAAGGATTTGCTTCACAGCCAATTCCAAAACCTCACCATGGGAGAAAATGAAAAAATAAGTGAACTCCATGGACGGTTTAAAGAAGTGTTGAATGGTCTCCACTCCATTAATGAGAAGGTAGAGAACCGAGATCTTATAAGGTATGTCCTCAAAGCTTTTCCTAGGAATGCCTTGTGGTCATCCATGGTGGATGCTTACAAGGTTTCCAAGGACTTATCTTTTGTTAAGTTAGAAGATTTATTTTGTGAGATAGAATTACATGAGACCTCTAACCAAAGTCCCAAAGAGAAAGGGATTGCTTTAGTGGCAGGTGACAACAAGAAGAAGAAGGAGGAGAAGAACATCCACTGTCACATGACATTCATGGCACTAGAGGACTCGAGAGAAGAAAGTGATAACGAATCAAGCTCCTCAACCGCGCCTTCATCATCTTCGGATGATGAAGAGGTAATCTCTCCCGAGTTGGATGAGTGCTATAGAACAATAGCTTGCTTGATAAACATGCTCAAAAAGTCTAAGAACAAGATTAAATCTTTAAAGTTAGAGGTAGAAAAATTGAAAACCTCTAAGGATGAGGTAATTGATGACTTGCATGTTAAGACCCTTGAGAATGACAATAAGGACTTAAAGAGCGAAGTTGAAAATCTCAAGAATGTTCTTAAGAAATTCTCATCTAGCTCCAAAATCTTAGACATGATACTAAACTCCCAAAGGGCGGTTTATAACAAGGCCGGTATAGGTTATCGACCTAAGGAACCAACCTTCGTAACCTTAATGTCTAGAACCCACTTTAGAGCATCAAATGATTCTAGGGTTCAAAAGGTTAGGAAGAAAATGACTAAGGCATGGGTGCCTAAGTCCCTCATTGTTGATGCATTAGGTCCCAAAATTTGGGTACCTAAAACCTCAATATTTAGAATTGTATAAGCATTATTTGAGGGGGAGCATCTATCAACATGGGAGGTTGATATTTGGTGCTCCAAACCCATGACCAAAGGAAAATTGTCATTCACATGGATGATTATGGAAAATTCGAATTAAATGCTTTGAGCTCCATTATTTTAGATATTATGACAATATAATCCCTTAGCTAGTGATTTTTATGGTATTCATGTGTTAAAATACTTAGTCATGGTATAATCTACTTTAGTGTTTAAGTTCTTCCATGATCAAGGATGCCATGATTTTCTTGTATGTATTATGCCAACATGAAGAACACATGGTTTGTGAAAATCACTATGAAAATCTCACAATACATGATTAAACAAAGAACATGAGTTCAAGGCCTGGGCTTAAGCTTTTCTTATTATTTTGGAGATGAATCTAGATGAGTATACCATGACTTTGATGTTTGGATGATTAACCTTAATTTATGACATGCCCATTTTGATTAAAAAAAAACAATATGAACACATAGCTTAAATTGATCATGATGTGAAATAAGCATGTTTTGGAATTTTGATCAGCCATTGGAATTGGCACAAACCTAATTTTGGTTAAGAACAACATGATCACATAGATTATGATGTTTTAAGTTCCATGACTTGTTTGATTTCCCACTGATCATGCTTGGAATATACTTATCGTGCCTTGGCACACATAGATTTCATTCATGTATTGATGTTGAGCAATATGCATCCATGCTATCCATGACTATAAACCTCCTGTTCAAATGATGGTATGCATACCTGTCTTGGAATTTTGATACAAACATGTTTTGACATTCAAGGTCATGCTTAGAGCATACTTATCATGCTTTGATATAAATCTGTTTTGAAAACTCAAGATCATGCCAAGAACATGCTTAGAATATAATTGATCAGTCAACCTAGTGATGGTATATTAACCCATGGAAATTCTTAATCCTTGATATGCAATGAAGCTTAGTTAAGAGACCCAAATCAGATTGCTTGTTTTGATTAACTGATTTATGGTTAATGGAACTTATTTCGAGAGTAAATCTGATTGTATTAGGGATTAGAGTGATTAAGAATTGAAACGGACTTGTTTCTGAAACTGATCAGTTTCAGAAACCATTCTGTATCATCCTTGATCGGTCCACCGACCGATCAGGGGTGCTTCTGATCGGTCTGATGATCGATCAGACCAACTCTGATCAAGGAACTCCTAGATCGTTCCAAATTGATCCAAAACCTCCTCAAACCAATATCTTCTTGTCGAATTGTATCAGTTTAATGATCATACAACACACAAATTTGATACAAACCGATTACAATTGAAACATATTTGGTCATCCATTGGTACAAACCTGGTACTAAGGGAGCACAAATTTGTTCAAGTGGTACAAACCTGTACTAAATTATGATTTGATACAAACCTATATTGGAATGTTCAAATTCATAAGAAAGGGTTTGTTGAGTCATGACTCGTGTTTTTAATGTCGTATTTCGGAATTGTTTCTGAAATATCGAATATTAATAGAGTCTACTCCCCGGTTATGGAATGCAAATTGTTAATGCAGTCTGATCAGGAACGTATCAGAGTTTTTGAAAATTTTTCTGAAATCTGATCGCTCCCTTGACTAATCAGATATCCTTCTGTATCACGTAATCAACAGACCTAGTTGGTCACAGAGACCAATCAGGACTATGTTTCAGATACAGTCGCATTCCTTACTTGTCGTATGAAGCATATACGTATTTGACCATGATATACTTCTGTATATGTCTTCACATGGAAGTCCAAGTGTTAATGCAGTCCGATCTTGAACGAATCAGAATTACAGAAATTTTTCTGAAAATTGATCGTTCATAGATAAATCAGAAATTTTTCTGTATCGATCATCAGTCTGATGGAACTGCCATAATTATTGCCATATGATGCATATACACTGTTGCCATGATACATTTATGGTATATGCCTCTCATATGCAATCCAAAAATCATCCTTTGACTTACTTGTCATATGAAACATATACATGCTTGACCATGATATTATTCTGTATATATTTTCATGTGCGATTCAAAAAATTTGTCCTTTGATTATTCTGGGTTTGGGGAGAGACCCGTGTTTGAGGGGGAGGTATGTTCAAACTTAATAACCATACCCTTTTCGATGTTTGACAAAGGGGGAGAAAATGACTGATTAAGTTTATGGCTATTATAGGGGGGATCATGATTCCCTTATGAGAATTGAACGGACTTCAATTGATTGATACCTAAACTTAAATCGGGTTGTCAAACAATAAAAAGGGGGAGATTGTTGATGCAGTCTGGCCCGATTGTTGTTTTGGTGTTTGACAATGATTTAAGTTTGGTTGAATGAAATTCGGGTTATGTCCAGGTGGATCTGGGAGATCGCACGCTGGCATGGAGAAAGTCCTAACTTGGAGGGTTAGGTGAAAAATCCTAGTCTGGAGGGCTAGGTTGGTGGAAATCCCGGTGAGTGAAGCCGGGTCCTGGTGAGTGAAGCTAAGTGGTGAAAATCCCGGTGAGTGAAGCTGGGTCCTGGTGAGTGAAGCCAGGTGGTGAAAATCCCGGTGAGTGAAGCCGGGTCCTGGTGAGTGAAGCCAGGTGGTGGAAATCCTGGTGAGTAAAGTCGGGTCCTGGTGAGTGAAGCCAGGTGATGGAAATCCCGGTGAGTGAAGCTGGGTCCTGGTGAGTGAAGCCGGGTGGTGGAAATCCCGGTGAGTGAAGCCGGGTCCTGGTGAGTGAAGCCAGGTGGTGGAAATCCCGGCGAGTGAAGCTGGGTCCAGGTGAGTGTAGCTAGGTGATGGAAATTCCGGTGAGTGAAGCCGGGTCCTGGTGAGTGAAGCCAGGTGATTGAAATCCTAGTGAGTGAAGCTAGGTTGAAATCCCGGTGAGTGAAGCCGGGTCCCGGTGAGTGAAGCCGGGTGACCGAAACCCTGGTGAGTGAAGCCAGGTCCTAGCTTGGAGGGCTAGGTTAAAGTCCCAGTGAGTGAAGCTGGGCATGGGACGAGTCAGAGAAGGGTTGGAGGCTTGTTCTCGTGACTTAGAGTGCATTTGGGCTTGCCTGGATCGGTCTGGTGACCGATCAGGGAAGTTGGTACGGTGCTCCTTCGTGGATCGGTCTGGTGACCGATCCAGCAATGGCTGATCGGTCTGGTGACCAATCAGGGAGCACACAGTGAGGTTGGGAACCTACTGTGCTGCTCCTGATCGATCTGGTGACCGATCAGGGAGTATGCAATTCACCCACTGACTGGCTCCTGATCGGTCTGGTGACCGATCAGGGAGCGAACAGTGAGGTTGAGTTCCCTTGCTGATCTGCTCCTGATCGGTCTGGTGACCGATCAGGATCACTGTGCAAACCATTCTGGAGAACGATCCAGCTTCGCGGGTTCCTCACTAGATCGATCAGGACGGTGCCTGATCGGTCTGGTGATGATCTGATCGGACTGGTGACCGATCAGGAGAACCCCTGATCGGTCAGTTGATCGATCAGAAGGCTTAGGCTGGGAAACTCAGAAATCGCCCGATATAAGGGGTGGATCGGTCGGGTGATCGATCCACAACCTTGGATCGGTCTGGTGATCGATCCAGGAGAGTCCCAAAGAAATTGCAATTCCTAATCGAGCGTTGGGGATCGATCAGGATGGAGCCTGATCGGTCTGGACCCAGCCTGATCGGTCTGGTGACCGATCAGGAGTCGCTCTGATCGGTCCGATGACTGATCACTTTAATTCAAATACGCTGTCAGAAGTCTGTTTTCACTGCCGATTCTCTGCTACTTGCTGATCTCTTTTTGATATGCATTGCTAAGCCTCTGTTGGAGTGTGCAGGTGATAGCAGGTGATTTAAACACTCAAGGAGGGTCAATGGGAGGCTTTCCTTGGAGCAGGTTTGTGTAACGCCCGTTTTTTTTTCTTTTTGACCATCATAAAGCGGCGTTACGCTAGCATACTTAGGGCATGTAGACATCATAATGCAGCGGAAAACTTCAAACTTACACCTACATGCACTTACTACCTTTCCTAGCATCATAACGTGGAAGCTTGGCATATTAACCTTACACTTAGCATCATAACATACTTAGCATCATGTCATATTTTAGCATCATGTCATACTTAGCATCAAGTCATACTTTAGCATCATGTCATAGAGTCATATTCAAGTACTTAGTGGTAAAGTTCTATCATAAGACAAGCAAACATATGGTCTCTTGGCCAAGTCACTATCACACACATTCTTTGATGCCCTCCTGCTGCTTCCTTACTCTTCCTTTGCGTGATCTGCGGTATAAGAAAATAAAAATATAAGCACACAGACTTAGTAAGACTCTTTCCTACTCACTAAAACCATTCATCAATTATCATGAGCATATGAAACATTAGCATACTTAGTGCTTTACTTAGAACATAAGCCTTATCATCACATAGCATACTTTCATCATGACATAGCCATAGCTTCATCACATTCATAGCATGTCATAAACATAACCATAAGACATTCATGGCATAGCATAATACTTGGCATAGACATCAACATCGTAAACATCCATAGCATGGCATAATACTTGGCATAGACATAACATAATAAACATAACCTCATAACCATTCTTAGCATGAACCTAAATAAAATCATGGCATTCTATCTTAGCACAAACCTACTTAAATCATGGTCCAAACTTAACATGGGCATAAATAAGATCATGGCATTCTAACTTAGCATAAACATAATTAAATCATGGTATCCTAAACTAGCAAAATATCATGGCATTCTAACTTAGCATAACATAATTAAATCATGGCATAAACATAAATGAATCATGGCATAAACATAATTACATCATGGCATAAACATAAATAAATCATGGCATAAACACAAATAAATCATGGCATAAACCTAATTACATCATGGCATAAACATAAATAAATCATGGCATAAACATAGATAAATCATGGCATAAACCTAATTACATCATGGCATAAACATAAATAAATCATGGCATAAACATAGATAAATCATGGCATAAACCTAATTACATCATGGCATAAACATAAATAAATCATGGCATAAACATAGATAAATCATGGCATAAACCTAATTACATCATGGCATAAACATAAATAAATCATGGCATAAACATAGATAAATCATGGCATAAACCTAATTACATCATGGCATAAACTAAATAAATCATGGCATAAACATAATTACATCATGGCATAAACATCAATAAATCATGGCATAAACATAATTACATCATGGCATAAACATAAAGAAATCATGGCATAAACATAAATAAATCATGGCATAAACATAAATAAATCATGGCATAACCATACCTTCATAAACATACCTTTCATAAACATACTTTTCATAACATAATGCATAACATGGATGGATGCATGTGGCAAATGCATATATATATATATAAGGATGCTTAATCTTTAAAAACATACTTTTAATGCTTAAACATATTCATCATATCATTGGGGCCCTGGCTTGTACCACATACATACATCATAAGCGCGCATCCCTAAGTAAATACGAGGTAGCTAGCCTCGACCTACTAGGGTAAGGACAGCATAGTCGGTAGTCCCCGAACCGAGGCGTTCTTAAGGTGCCCATCCCTGTTGCACAGCTTCGGTAGTGCCAGAACCGTGGACAGCATAGTCGGTAGTCCAGAACCGGGGCGTTCTTAAGGTGCCCATCCCTTGGACCCATACTTCGGTCCGGTACAAGCCCATTCATAAAATAAAATACTTTACATGCTTCATCATTCATGAGACATTCATGGCATACTTAACATAGCATACTTGTTACGGCTCGGCCCGTCTACCGACCCATTTACCGGTCCTTTCGACCGTCGTACCGTCAACCATCGACCGTGCCGTTTAGCATATTTATGCCTTAAAGACATAAGCATCATTTTTCATTCATCATACTTGTCATTCATCATCATTCATTCATCATACTTAACATCATCATTATGCCCTAAAGGCATGTACTTTAACCTTATTCATAAAACATGGCATACTTACATCTTATTCATAAAACATGGCATATCCTTCATAAACATGGCATATCATTCATAAACATGGCATATCATTCATAACATGGCATATCATTCATAAACATTCATAAACATGGCATATCATTCATAAACATGACATATCATTCATCATTCATAAGACATGGCATACTTACATATTATTCACAAATCATGGTACATGTCTAAACATCTATGACTTATCCTATAATTCATGACATACAAACTAAAGGTTTGGTTAACATAGAACTTCTTCCATCTTACTTAAACATATATCTTGGTAACTCATACACATATACTAGGCCATAGGAACCCCTTTGGTTCCCTACTTAAGCCCAACCCTAATCCTTTAACCCTAAACTTGCTCTCGACCGAAACTTCAAGGCCATGGGGGGTATGGAGAAATTCCATTAAAATCCCAAATCAATTGCTTAAACCCTACCCATACCTTACCATAGGGCCATTGGGCCCTTACTTGAAATAAGTCCTAGCTTTCCACCCTAATAGGGTACTTGGCTGAAACCTATAGGGTATCTAGCCCATGTGAAACATTCACATAAACACCCTTCGTCTCCCTTATATCATGATAAAACATAAAAACATATACTTAGGGTTTAAAACCCACCTTACACATGGGTCCTTCATGTTGGCCGAAATCCTAGGGTACTCTAGGGTACCCCAAAAATTCCCAAAAATTATACTTAACTTCTAAAAATCATAAGGGAACATCAAATAACATTATCATGATTTTTAACATATTTATAGACATTTAAATCATGCTGGCCGAAACCTATAAACATAGGGACCTTGGTTTTGTCCCTTTCATGTTGGCCGAATCCCTAGAGTGTCCTAGGGTACTCCAAAAATTCCCAAAAATTATACTTAATGTCTACACATCATAAGGGAACATCAAATAACATTATCATGATTTTTAACATATTTATAGACATTTAAATCATGCTGGCCGAAACCTATAAACATAGGGACCTTGGTTTTGTCCCTTTCATGTTGGCCGAATCCCTAGAGTGTCCTAGGGTACTCCAAAAATTCCCAAAAATTATACTTAATGTCTACACATCATAAGGGAACATCAAATAACATTATCATGATTTTTAACATATTTATAGACATTTAAATCATGCTGGCCGAAACCTATAAACATAGGGACCTTGGTTTTGTCCCTTTCATGTTGGCCGAATCCCTAGAGTGTCCTAGGGTACTCCAAAAATTCCCAAAAATTATACTTAATGTCTACACATCATAAGGGAACATCAAATAACATTATCATGATTTTTAACATATTTATAGACATTTAAATCATGCTGGCCGAAACCTATAAACATAGGGACCTTGGTTTTGTCCCTTTCATGTTGGCCGAATCCCTAGAGTGTCCTAGGGTACTCCAAAAATTCCCAAAAATTATACTTAACCTCTACACATCATAAGGGAACATCAAATAACATTATCATGATTTTTAACATATTTATAGACATTTAAATTATGCTGGCCGAAATCCATAAACTTAAGGACCTTGGTTTTTCTTTCCTTTCAACATCACATCCAAAAACTAACCCATATATCATACTAAAAATCATGGAAATCATAGATAACTATTATACCACAGGTGAGGGAGTCTTACTTGGGGTTTCTAAATTTTTAGACCTTGGATGGAGAGAAGGAAGAAGACTTGATGTCTCTTGACCACACCTAGTCCTTGAATCCTTGTAAGAACTTTAGATCTTGGGTGATGGAGCCTTGGTGGAAGCTTTTCCAAGGGGGAACTCTTCCTTAGAGTTTCGGCTAGAATGAGGAGGGAGGAGGGGAGCAAATGCACTTGATGATGAAGAGAAGTAACCCCCCAAACCCCCTCTTTATAGCTCCTTTAAAGAGGCAAATGAAGAGTTTTCCATGGCCCTTCATCTTCTTCTACTACTTAACCATCATCCACTTCCTTTCCTCATAAGAATTTCTTGCTAGGTGAGTTGGTTAAAGCATTCATGGTTGTACAAGAGGTCCAAGGTTCAATCCTTGGCCCATGCACCTTTATTTTTATTTTATTTAAACCCCTTTTTCTTATTTTCGAAAATTCCCTTCTATTTCGAAAATTCCCCTAAAATCCCCCATAATTATGCTAATATTCCTAAATAAAATTCTTTTATATTTATATAAAATTCACCTAATTAATACCTATTTTTGGAGCCCATTTAAAGCCCATTAGTACCTAATTTCTCGATTTAAGTAAGAAAATTAAGCTAAGACTTACCTCTAATCATGCTAATATTTCTAATTAAATCCTATTTATATTTATACTAATTTTTCCTAAACTATTTATGTTTATACTAATTTTTCCCTAAAATCCAACAATAATTATGGTGCTAGAAAGGCCCATATAAGGCCCATTAGTACTTAGTTTTCTCAATTTAAATGAGAAAACATGGATTTTCTAGCCCAAAGTTCTCCTTAATATTTCTAGGTCTCTTGGAAAATTATTTAAACATGCTTAATATTTTAATAAAATATTAAGAGAATTTTTCGGGTCGTTACAATCCCCCATACCTCTTGAAAGTTCGTCCTCGAACTTAGAATAACTCCTGGTACTTGCGCTTCATCTCGTCCTCGCGTTCCCAGGTAACTTCTTCGAACCGTTGACTTAACCATAAGACTTTGACTAAAGGTACCTCCTTATTCCTTAGCTTCTTGACTTCCCTATCCAAAATCTGAATAGGTCTGCTTTCGTAACTCAGGTCACAAATTTTTGTTTCTCCAATATGTCCTCAAACAACATCGGTGCTAGTATCATTAATAGCTCTATGATGGAATTATACGCATATATCATAATTATATACTTATTATAATCATGGGTAAACCTAATAATAGTATGCTTCCGAAATATTAGTTACATGGGCTATGAATTATATTAGCTAATGGTTATTATATGATAAGTGAAATCGTATTTATTATATTACCATAAAATATCTTAAGGTAATCTTTATATATTATATATAAGATAATAGGGAAACATACGTTGATAATACTAATATTTATAATTAGTACAAAGATATAGTGGACCCATAATCTATAATAAGTGTTAATATAATTAGGACACTACCCTATGCGTATCATTTTAGGTTATACCGTATGACATATACCATTAATTATATTAGTATTAGTATAATGGAACTAATACTATACGCTAGCATAGGTGAGAGTGTTATAATCTTATGTATGTAGACTATCATATAATTTCCTACATGAGATTATATTATAGGTTATACATAATATCATAACTTATAGTTATTTATCATATACATTATAGGTATAATACCTATAATTTTGCTTAAGGAAATAATATGTATAGGTGACAACTTATAGGTTGAGATGATACATATCAACCTGTATGTAGGCTCATAATAAAACCTATATGATAGCTGAATTATGACAATACTTATATGCTAAGGATTTGGTATGGTTATATTTATAATAATCTTATATTAGTACGCACTCTCATATTATTATCATTTGCTTTATGTAATATAATATAATTATATTATATGATTGGTAACTCATATAATGTACAGGTTATATACTAGGTTCACCTTAATTACTAAGATTATGATGGTGCTCAATTAATACCATGTTTATGAACATAAGGTTGAGTCACACTTATGACTAATTATATTATGACTAACTTAGACCTAATGTATCAGGCAGAATACTTATACATGATGGTCTTATGATGTGACTTAAGATAGGTTGTGATATAAGGTATATTGAGCGTCAGGTCAGGCGATGAAGTAGTCTCATTAATTCTGTTACTCTGTCTTCTAGCTATGTTTTCCTTCATAGAGGACAGGTATGGATATATGAGTTATTGTTATTCCTACCCCCATACTAAATTCTAAATAATTAATTCCTAAACTAAGATAAAGTATCATTCGTCGTTACATATCGTAACGTACTTTTCATCATAATTACCGTTCATACTTGCATATCTTAAAATCATAAAACATCTTAATACTATTAGATATGTAAAGAGGTACTTACTTGGAAGCGGCAGGAAGAGGCTTGATGTGTGTGTAGTGAGATGGTAACTGCTCTGATACCAACCTGTAACGCCCGCTTTTTTTTTTCTTTTTGACCATCATAAAGCGGCGTTACGCTAGCATACTTAGGGCATGTAGACATCATAATGCAGCGGAAAACTTCAAACTTACACCTACATGCACTTACTACCTTTCCTAGCATCATAACGTGGAAGCTTGGCATATAACCTTACACTTAGCATCATAACATACTTAGCATATTGTGTTTTCAGGTCTCAACGTCTGGCGCAACTGGCAACTGACGAAGGCGCTGCTGGCAACTGGCGGAGGCTCAACTGGAGGAGTGTCCAGTGGACTGAGTGCTCAGAGAGGTCAGTGGGTCAGGGTGTGAGTCAGTGGTGCTGATGGAGTTGGCGACATTGAGCTAGAGCTTAAGAGACAAAGCTGGATGCAGAGGAGACGAGGCGAGACAGACAGAAAACTTGGGAAGTTGTTGCTGGGCTGTGTTCGTGCTCTCTGTTGCTTTGTTCTTGAGCGATCTTGTTGCATTCCTGTGAGAGCTTTGTGAGCTTGTCTTCTCGAGTGTCTTTGTGCTTAACTTGTATCTTCTTGAGATCACTTGTGGAGAGGTTTCTCCACCGAGAAGGAGGCTACTACTATCCGGAGTTCACCGGGGCTTGATCTGCCGACGATCAAGGGATCGCCCACCTTATGGGCACGCCAAGGAGTAGGGGCAAGTTATCCCCGAACCTTGTAAACGATCCTTGTTAGCGATCCTTGGTTTGTATTCTTTGTTTCTGCATTTCTGTTAAGATTGTTTCTCTGCATATGCTTTGTTTCCGCTGCTACTAACTTAAGTGCAGTGAAAGATTTCAAAGAGCAAGTTGCAAGTTTTGTGTCCGACTAGATTCACCCCCCCCCTCTCTAGCCATCCGAGTTCCAACAGATAGGTCTTCAACTCCGCAAAGACCTTCTCACACTGATCACCCCACTCGAACTTAACGGCTTTCCTCAGAATTTTGAAGGGGATGACTTTGTCTGCGGATTTGGAGATGAATCGGGATAATGTCGTGATCCTCCCATTCAGCCGCTGTACTTCCCTGAAGTTCCGTGGGGGTAGCATGTCCAGAATGACCTTTACCTTTTCCGCATTGGCTTCAATCCCCCTCTCCGTTTCTATGTACCCTAAGAACCTGCCACTTTTTACCACAAACAAACACTTAGCTAGGTTTAGTTTCAACCTGTTGGCTCTCAGGGTGGCGAACGTCTCTTCAAGGTCAGCTATCATGTCACCTCCCTTGTCAGTCTTGACCAAGATGTCGTCCACATACATCTCGATGTTCTGCTCGATCTGGTGCCTGAAGACTTTGTCCATCATCCACTGGTATGTGACGCCCGCATTTCGCAAGACGAAGGGCATGACATTGTAGCAGTACGTGCCGTCAGCCGTCACAAAACTGACCTTCTCCTGGTCCTTGGGAGCGAGTGAGACTTGGTGGTAGCCCTGGTAAGCATCTAACATTGAGATGAACTCACAGCCGGTTGTAGAGTCCACCAATCGGTCTATCCGAGGTAGGGGTAGCAGTCTTTTGGGCAGGCTTTGTTTAAGTCTCGAAAGTCGATGCAGACTCACCATTTGCCCCTGGACTTGGGGACGAGGACCACATTAGCCAGCCAGGTTGGAAATTGGACCTCTCTGATGTGCCCAACTTTTAACAACTTTTGAACTTTATCCCGAATGGCCTTATCCTGCTCAAGGGAGAAATGCCTTCGCCTTTGCTTCACGGGCTGGGCTTTCGGCGTAACATGCAGGTGGTGCATGGCCAACGCCGGTGGAACCCCTTTAATCTCTTTAGCGGGCCAAGCGAACACATCCTTGTGGTTTCGCAGGCACTCGACGAGGCGACTTCTTAATTCTGGTACGAGGTTGAGGGCGATGCGCATGCTTCCTCCTCCACGTTGAGGATGGATTTGTACTTCTTCACTCTCGACCTCCCTTCATTCCTGCTTAGGTCCTTCATCTTCTCGCGGATGGGCGAGGTCATCAGGCAAGGCCTTTTGAAGATGAAAGTCCTCCCCTGTACGGGCACTGGGCTGTTCCTCTAACCCTGCCATTGGTGCTCCTTCAGATGCTTTGCTAGTTTTCCACAGACGACGCCAAATTTGTTTCGGAAAGAGTCGACGACGATGGCCAGGCACCGAAGTTTTACCCCTGTGGTAGTTGCTGAGGTGGGGAGGAACTTGGGGCTCTGCGAAGTTAACACAAGCGTTAGGGGACACGCCGGCAGGGGTCCGGCGGAGTCCACTCCGACGCTCAAGTTAGTAGATCGTCCGAAGAGTAATGGTAGTGAGAAAGAAAGACAGTATGCAGAATAAGAGAGATTGCCCCCTCTTACCGGAGGGGTTGAACTACCTTTTATACCAATGGCGGCAGGCTATACATGCCCCTTGGTCGGCGCCACGTCTCCCGCACTTAAGCCACGCCCCCCTCCTCTTTCGGCAGTTACGGGATATCCTTTGAAACTGTCCGCGCCGTTATCCTGCTACTACCCGTTACGCCCTTTAAGGGCCGCGAAGACCTTTTCCAACGGGGATCCTTATCCGTACCAAAAGGGGGGGTCAGTACCTGAGGTCGATTATTGCGATGACTCCACCTCCCGAGGTGAGCTCGGGATTTTCGGATGCCACAGTTCTCGAGGTGCTCTCAGGAGTGCTTTCAGGGCCTGCCTCCCTAGGTGCTCCCGAGAGGGATCTCCTGGCTATCCTTCCCGGGCGCGTCGCCCTCGGGGGACCCCGGGACCCCGGAAGGAGGGTTGTCTCAACCCGTCATTGTTGTGTCGCGCAGCTTCTTCATTCCTCGTCTTGGCCAGGGCTCGTTCAATCCTATCAATAACCTTGCCCTCTCACATTATCAAAATATTTAAGTTAAACTAATTCATTAGCATAACATCATACTTCTCATGCAAGGCACATATAAATTACGATTTCCTAACTTGAACCCTTCATTGTATATCCTAACAATATATTTATTTAAATCATCAAAACCTATCTATGTTACTGATACAAATTTATAGTTGTCTATTTCTCCAAGATATCTTTCCACTACAAGATAATGAATTAAAATGATTAAATTTTATCATGCAATGCGACCATGCTAATTTATCAGTCGTGCTCCATCATGACAATATTGAGTATGATAAAAAATAACAAATCGTCCATAATAAAATAATATATAAGGTAAAATTAGTTTTACTTGTAATATCATAAGTTTGATCCTATATTTCATAATTCTTTTAGCTCGACAATAAGAGGTAACAAAAAACATCTATATTCTCTTACAAATTCTTTGGACCTAGAATAAGCACAACAAAGGAACATGTATTTGTCTTTCATGCATATATATGATGGTAAGTTATATGCTGTTAATATTGCTAACTAAGATAAATATTGTTCTCTAGATTGATTAAATGGCTGAAATCCATTTGCCGAAAGTCTCAGTTTTATATTTCGTGGTTTTATTACAAAGGAGGCAAATGTCGTATCTGTAAGATCATTGCACGTGCATGTGAGAGGCGGCCGTGAGGGGGGGGGGGGGTGAATCACGTAACTTTTTAGAAATGTCGTTTTTCGGAGTTTCAAAGAATGTGAATGCAGTGGAAAAATAAAGCGATGAAAGAAAAACCAAGTCGTAAACACCAAGTCAGTTTTACTTGGTTCAGAGCCTTCGACGACTCCTACTCCAAGGCCCAGGCCCCTTGGACCTTTTTGATGGGAAATCCACTAATCTCTCTATAGGTAAACTCCCGGTAGAGTAGTCGAGTACAAGAAAAGGCATAGTGTGATACCATACACTGTCCTTGAATATGTGTATGAAAAGCAAGTACAAAATGAATGTTTTTGTTACCCAACACTTAAGAGAATCTCAATCAGGCGCGTGTGTTGACATCAGTCTTTCGGCAATCGTTGGTCATAATCCAGTCATAGCAAGGCTACAGCAAGATGAGGAAGTAGAATGATCACGAGTGCTTGAGAACAAAGTGTTCAAAGATGTATCCAAGCCTTTTATCGAAGACTCCTTTTGTAGGACACCTCAGTTCCCAACCGAGGAGCCTTAGATATGAAGAAAACTTATCAGATCCAAAGCCATCAACATAGCTGCTTATCTTCTAGAAGGGCCTTAGATTCAAAGTGATGCACCTTAGTTCCCAACTGAGGTGTCTCAGACTGCCAAACTCTTATCTTCAATGGCAGCTTCATGGCGGCGCCTTCAGTCCCAACTGAGGTGTCTCAGGACCATCCTGAGGCGTCTCGGGCATTGTTCATCTGAGGTTAAATTTTAGAATTTGAACCCTGTAAAATGTGTTAGTCTAAAATAAGATATGCCCTACAAGACAAGGTTACCACAAGTATAAAAAATAGACTAAGCAGGTTAAGTATTAAATAGACACTTTCTTTCCAAGACCAGGATCTAGTCATGACCTCAACTTAGAGCTCCAAAATGGTTCTAAGATGGACTGTGCCTAAAGTCCCAACGGGGGCTCATTCTCATCAGATTACGCTCCTCTAGTGACTTACCTTTGTGCAGTTTTACTTGACCTCTTAACCTACCAGGACTTCTTGCCAGATACCCCATCTGGACTTCTTGCTATGTCTCCATCAACTTAGGCTTCAGCCAGTTGTCAGGTTCCGTGGACCTAACTAGACTTCCTGCCAAGGCTGCACCACCCTGGATTTTAACCTGATGTTTGGTTCTAAGTCTTTTAAACTTGCACACTTGGTAGAAGGTTAAATAATACCAACCCTAACTTTAACCTATTTATCATTCATCAAAACATAAGTTTGACCGTTAGTACAAAACTGTACCAACAATATCAAGATGTTTTCATGCATGGAAGTCAGAAGCATGACACATTATATCTCCATCATATACATGCTCATGATGCTAACTCATGTGGTTTGTTGTTGTGATAGATGCATACAAGAGTTGAAGTCTAGCTTTTAACGAGAAGTAATACTTAATTTTCTATGTTAATTTTTTTCTTCTTCTCTAATATGCGATTATATTGCTTATAACGAGGGTGATTACATATTCTATATTAATTTAATAAGTTCACGATCTTTATTCCAAAATATCATGTAATTATTTATATAACAATCAATCTTTTCTAAAGACAAGCCTAAACTCCTTATCCATTTGTTTGTACTATAAAAATTATTAGTCATTATGTTATCGGTAGGGAAGACAAATGCCATCGTAACATTGTTCTAAGAATTGATGTTTTGCCTTTATATTCAATAGTCTTGCAACAAATGATAGTTGGATCACACTTCTCTTTCATTAGCTTTTAACATGTTTTATAGTTTTCGAACTTCAGGTACTGATATTTGATCTATATTAGAATGATTAACCGAATTCATAGCATCATACCATTGATTGAATTACATTATCATTAGATGATGATTCTTCTCGAGCAATTGGGTCAGAGGATGAACCAACAATGTCCAATTGGTTCAAACAAATAAGGTTCTCTATGACAGTACCAGTTGTGCCCCCGGGGCTATGGTGCAGCGGTAGAGTCACTAGTAGTTAACCCAGGCATCCACGGTTCGATCCCCAGCTATGGCGTATTTTGTAGAAATTTTTTCTCCAAATGGGGCGCGAACCCTGGGACGCTGGGCTTCTAGACTGCCCACCGCGAGCGCATCCCGATTTACCTTGGTGACCGGTGGGAAACTTCCATGGAGCCGGGCCGGTCATCTCAGGTTCAATTTGTTTGCTGCCTGGTTCATCATTCTATGACAGTACCAGTTGTACTAATTTAGAACAAAACTATTTTTACCTAGATGTACTTTTACGGTATTCTCATCGTAGAAAGTTATATATATATATATATATATATATATATATATATATATATATATATATATATATATTCTAATATATTATATATTTAAGCTTTATTCATGTGCATTGTAACCTGATAAGAAATAAATTTGAAACATTATTAAACATGTAAAACTAATCATGCATATAGTTTAAACTTAATCTTAATTCAATCATTAAAATCTAATAATATCAATAAATAACCATTCATTATACACTTAAAACAGATGCATACAAGTGATGTCTTCAAAATTTTAAGAGCATACCAAATAGAGAAGTCTGCACAAAAAAAACGTTACAAAGTAAATACACATTTAAATGAGATAACATGCTTCATTGTGTAAATCCTTGACTTAAAGCTAGAATACAAAGGGTTTAGACATAAGAAGAAATCCATTCAAGTTTCTTGTCCAATCTAATTCGCTTGGCCAGGGTTGAACGCATGCCCGACTGCCCATGGTTGCCTGGCAAGCCACAACTACTTGGCCGCCCACGACTGTCAGATGGCTTGATTGTCCGACCCCTAGACCACTCACCGCCCGATCGCCCACCGCCCGACCGCTCAACTGCCCGCCCCCCTAATCGCCCATAGCTGTTCAACTTCTCAACCACTTGACTGGCTAGCGACCCACGGTTGCTCGCCCGCTCGCCCACTCGACCACCCATTCTTCTCAACTGTCCGATTACTCAACCATCCACGACTGCCCGCCGGCCCGCTCACCCATGGCTCAGCCATTCCCGGCAACCCACGACTTCTCAGTGATACGACCAAGGCTGAGCTCACAACCGACCAATGCTGAGAGGCTGGAGTTGAGGTTGAGAGGTTAGGGTCGAGCTTGCGGCTGGAGTCGATAACACAGGGCGAGGTAGGCTATGACCTTACAAACACAGCACGAGCTGCGACCTCGTGAACACAGTGGGAGGCTGGCTGCAACTTTGCGAGCACAGCGTAAGGCTGGCTACGACCTCATAGGGCGAGGCCGCGCGACAATCTCAGCGGAGTGGAGAGGGGTTTATCTACGTGCTAGAGAGGAAATCACTGTTGGATACAAGTGAATGGAACGGGAGGTGGAGAGGAAAGAGACTCTATTGTGAACGAGACTTTAGTCCCACATTGGGAGTTTCAAGGCATATTAGTTGGTTTAAATTGTTTTACAAGCATATTATTTGTGAACAAATGCATGTGGAGAGGCTCTCTCTCACGTGTGGGTTTGCAGGGGGGTGCAAATCTAGGTCCCGAATTGTACCGAATCAAGTTGATTCGAGTGTGTGCACGATCTGCGCGCGTCGAATGCTGGACCGATCGAGGCAAAATTTGTCCTAGCGAATAAATTAACATTTTGCCACTTGCGATATTTTTTGCTCAAATATAACGGATGCATTAACTGTTGATTAATGCAAAATCAATAACCTCCAGACGTTTGGATCTGGATGGTTAATTAGCAATAAATGACGTTAATTTGGTCATTAATTGCTGCATAGGTCTAAGCCCTATATAAAGAGATTGTGACCGAGAGCAAAAGATAGAGGAAGAGCAACAATTGTCTTCCACCTCGTTCCCAAGTCTCAGTGTGTTCCCCGCTCGGTCGATTACCCTTGGTAGCAATCGAGTACTTTTTCAGTTCGCCATGAGCAATCAGTGCTTCGTTGTGCCTGTGGTCCCACTATTGTATCCTGAGAAATAGATGTCCATCGGAACCTCGAAGCACAATTGGAGGAGGACAAATCTGTTTCAAAGAAACTGCATTACGCAGGCCTCAATAACTCTTCCTCTCTAGTTCGGGAAGACAGGTTCGAGTAGATCGGTTCGGGAAGTCCAGTTCGGGACGTTTGGTTCGGGACGTCCGGTTCGGTAAGTGATAACTATCATTTTGTTACTCTAATTAGGCTCTTAAATCCATGTTTTGATCCCTTTTCATATGCTTAAGTTTGCATTTACATTAGGTTTCATGAAATCTTTCTATTTTGTCTTTGGATACAATTCTTTCTATATTTGAGATATTTTGGTATTAATTTTGAATCTAATTTTGTAGGCTTCAATTGACTATGGACCTAGATCAGTTTGGATTAGACTTGAGCTCCTACTTGGCTTTGATCAAGGGGATCAAGAGGTGGATCAATGTGAGCCGTCCGATCAAGAAACGGCTAGATCTGAGCCATCCATCATTTGCTGACCAATCAGAGCTCAAGTTAGAGTAAATCTAGACCACAGATCATGATCTAAAGATTTGGTCCCAATTAGAGGTCATCCAATCGTTGAATCGAGCTTAAGAGGAGCCTAAACCGTCCATTCAAAGATCAGAGCAATCTGAGCCATCGGTTGTAGATTCGGTTGATCCCAGCTGAGGAGAGGTAGATCCTGACCCTTGATCAAGATCTGGAAGGTTTGGTTCAGATCTGAAGAGATCCGACCGTTGGATGAGGTCGGGACGATCACAGCCTTCGAAATTCAAAAGGTTCAGTTAAAACAGAAACTCCCTCTTCCGCTCGGGGTCGTCGCGATTTCAGAGTCTTCTTCCAGTTTTGATCGCTTTTCTTCTCCGTTCTTGAGGCGACCACTTCAAATCAATTCATCTTCCAGATTCCAAATCGAAGAAGTAAACCTCCGCAAGATCTGCAACCTAGTTTTGTCGCTGAATGGATCTCGGTTGAGGGTTTCGCCGGAATCCTGCTCTTCGGATCAGAAACTCCTTGTCAGCTGTTGTCAACTCATCGGAGCTATCATATGCAATTGAAGGGGTACTTTGAGAGTATCTAAAGGTTTCAGAGCTGATTCGCAACGCAATCTGCCAAGGAGGAAGAGATCGTGAAGGGAATTCAGCTGCGCACCAAGATCATTGTAGATTACTCGCGGGAGTCGATTTCTTCATTGATTCTTGAGAAAGAGGGTCTCTAGCTTACTCTTGTGTGACGGCAAGAGGGAATTTGTAGTGACGAACTCGATCTGAAGTCTAGATTTCAATTTGTAACTTGTTCTGTAATCGTTCGTTCCTATATCAACGCACTTTCAGATACTGATTGGTCTGTTGACCGATCCATACATCTTTTGATTGGTCTGTCGACCGATCAGGCTTGTCTTTGATCGGACTGTCGACTGATCAGGTAGGTCATAGTTTCTTAAATTCTGATTTCAATAGTAAGACTTGCTCCGAATTCAATTCCTGCAATTTAGTTCTTATTTTAAGCTTCATTGTTCTTGTTATCCGCTTGAGCATTTTTAATTCTCTAATATCAAGTTGAAGTGTTAGCTCTCAATTAGTGTTAAGCTAGTTTCTTGATTAGATTTTAAATTGGTTAAGTGTAATTCATGCATCTTCCTAAGGCATACTTTGTTTTGTTAAGTTCATTCTATTACTGCTTTATTTCGTTCCTATTTGCAACACAAATCCCCCATTCCATTAAAAAACCCAAAACAATTGACGACAACCAAATTCAAGCTTGATTCAAATACTCACAACTAGTCCTTGGAAATATACGACCTGAGGCCCCTATTCTACATTTCATTCTGTTAGCCAAGGGTTTTCAGTTATAAATTTCTAAATTTGAGGCTCAATCGTGACACTAATACTGGGCACCATCAAATTTTTGGCGTTGTTGCCGGGGAAACTAGTTGAGTTTGTTTGATTTAGCTTGTGTGCTTATTTTCATATCTTGTGATCTATTTCATTTGTTTCATTGTTCTATATACATTTGCTGCGATTTGTATTTGTTGTATGACCAGATCTGCATGTGGTAATCTTGAGGAATTTGATCCTGAAATAGAGAGGACTTTCAGAGCTAGGAGGAACCAAATCAGAGTTTCAGAGGCTATTGATATTCTTCCTACTCAGTCTATTTCTGCACACTCAGGCAGACCTATGGCAGACCACCAGAAAACCATGAAGGAACTTGCAGTACCTGATGATGCTTTCCAGTACTCATGCATTGCTTACCCAGAGTTTACTGGAGACTTTGAGCTGAGATCAGGCTTGATTCATTTATTGCCTAAATTTCAAGGACAGTCTGGAGAGGATCCCAACAGACACTTGCATAAATTTCACGTAGTCTGCTCCACCATGAAGCCTCAAGGGATTTCAAAAGAGGATATCAAGCTAAGAGCATTTCCATTTTCCCTGACTGGAGCAGCTAAGGATTGGTTCTATTATCTACCTACTGGGCACGTTTCTAGTTGGATTTCTATGAAGAAGGCATTCTTAGAGAAGTATTTCCCAGCCTCCAGAACAGCAATCATCAGAAAGAGTATTTGTGGCATTCAGCAAGTAGTGGGAGAGACTTTGTATGATTATTGGGAAAGATTCAACAAGCTTTGCTCTAGTTGCCCACAACACCAGATCAGTGAGCAGCTCCTTATTCAGTACTTCTACGAGGGTCTACTCCAGATGGATAGGATTATGATTGACGTTGCAGCTGGAGGAGCCTTAGTGAACAAAACACCGGATCAGGCTAGAGAGTTGATTTCGAATATGACAGAAAATTCACAACAGTTTGGGAGTAGAGCTTTGTCCACTAGAGGAGTAAATGAGGTTTAGATGGTCTCTAATGAACAAAAGGATATCAGGAACTCATTGGTGGAGCTTGCCTCCCTGGTGAAGCAAATGGCCTTAAACAATGTCAGCCAAAATCCCAATTTTTCAGTACCTCCACCTTCAAGTCATGTGATAAGATTGTGTAGTATTTGTTCAA
The DNA here is from genome assembly GCA_024364735.1 of Boesenbergia rotunda. Lineage (NCBI taxonomy): Eukaryota > Viridiplantae > Streptophyta > Magnoliopsida > Zingiberales > Zingiberaceae > Boesenbergia > Boesenbergia rotunda. Next base: position 19,659 of record JAGFNQ010009677.1, on the reverse strand, counting down.
GCCAAGAACACAACTCGGATTTATGTCCTAACCTCCAACAAGATGAAACACTAGCAGCTTTAACTAGAAGACAATTTCAAGCCAAGAATAACCCCTACTCATCTACTTACAATCCAGGTTGGGGGGATCATCCAAATTTGAAGTATGACAACTCTTTTTATCAACAAAACCCATCACAACAACCATTTCAGCAGCCTCAACCGAATTTCCAGCAAAATCAGCAAGGGCAGCAACAATTTCAGAGTTTTCAGCAACCAAATCAGCCTTTCCAACAATTCTAGCAACCCTTTAATCAAAATCAGCAAACTTTCCAAGGTAATCTGAATTATTAGCAAGGATATCAGTTCTCACAACAAGGATTTTAGCCTTACAATCAAAATTTCCAGCCCTCAAGTTAGAGTTTTCAGCCTACACAATTTCAGCCCTCACCACAACAATTTCAACCTCAAAATCAAAATTTTCAGAGCTACAATTCTCAGCAATTCCAACCAAGTTCCCAACCTACTTTTTAACAATTTCAGCAGTCATTTCAACCCTATAACCAACCCCAACAGCCCTATTTTCAAGGTTTACAGCAAGGTAACAATTTTCAGCAATCTCAATCTTCATTTCAAGGCCAACCGAAGACCCATGCTAACCAAGGAGGCTATGAAGGTTCTAGTGGGGTGAATGCTCAACAACAAAGGCTAGAGGAGATGTTACAACAACTCTTGCAACAACAAGGCCAACAAAAAAATGATTCTACCTTACAATACATTGAGAGACAAATTGGACAATTGGCTAGTGGGATGAACCAAATGCAAGCCCAAGAATCAAGTCAACTACCTTCTCAAGCTACTCCCAATCCAAAGGAAAATGTTAGTGCCATCACTTTGAGGAGTGGGAAGGTTGCTTCAACTTCAAATGCTCCAAGGGCTGATTTTTCTGAAAACCGGGCAACACCTACTTTTTCAGCCCCAAACAGCCATGAAATGTCTTCAAAATCAGTTGGTTTCAATCCTAGTTCAAGACTCACTTCTTCTTCAATTGATCCTGTGATTTTAGTGAAAAATGAAAGAGAAATCAGTGAGGGAAGTGGACCTACAGCAGCTACATCTAGTGAAATTTCATCTCAAAATCTATCTCCAAAGGTTTCGGCTCAAGAGGGGGAATTAAGGGTTCCTTTGCCCTTTCCACAACGCAAGACTCAAGCCAAAAAGCAAGTGGAGGAGGAGAAGGATAAGGAGTATAATGAGCTTGTGTAGTTGTTCAGTAAGGTGAAGATTAATGTACCCTTGTTGACCATGATAAAATAAATTACTAAGTATGCTAAATTTCTCAAAGATTTATGTGTTCACAAGAAGAAGTTGAAGGAGAATGAGTTGGTCAGCTTAGGGAAAAATGTTTTAACACTTATCCATTCCATCCCTCAGAAGTGTGAAGATCCAGGGGTTTTTACTGTGTCTTGTGAGATAGGGAGGACTCGTTTCCATGATGCCATGTTGTAACGACCCGCCTTTTGGTACTAAGCTTTAAGGCGGATCGCTAATAACTGACTAACTAACTTATTTATGATCCTTGTTTTCATTTAAGCTAAACGGGAGAACTTAAAAAAACTTATTTCGCTATTTACTGAACTAACAATTCATAATCATGTTGAAAGTACTAACCAGCCAAAATAAAACAAAAACTTTAATTTTATTATCTTGGCGAGATTTGATCCGCCAACCTCAGCCTTGCATGACTGAAGCACTAACCAGCAGCTCTACATCACGTTGTGTTGTAAACTGGCACCAGTCGACTGGTATTCTATCAGTCGACTGCCCGAGGCGACGAAGCCTTCTGTACGATTTTGTTATTGGTCCCAGTCGACTGCCCATTCTACCAGTCGACTGGTATCTGTCGCAGTCGACTGGTATCTGTCGCAGTCGACTGGTAGTTCTGAAATATGAAAATTCAGATTCCAGAAATATGCCAAAGTCAACCCACTTCGTGCCAAAAACCCCACAAACTCATATTTAAGCTTACTAACAGGTATACAATGATTCTAGGCCATATTCTACATGTTTCCATGGCATTAAAGCATACTTTAACCATTTCTAAGCATGAAATTAGAAACATGAACTTTGTATCAACTTGCTACTAAAACTAGGCATTGTTTCGGTCTAGATGCATCAATAGTAGCACTATAATATCAAAAATGGTTCCATGGCCTTAAACCATTCATTTTACTACTAATTAACATGTACTTGGAATGTATCATCCAACATATCACATGTAGAAGCTGTAACGCCCCAAAATTCTCATTTTTAGTTCTTAAAGTCCTTAGAATTATTTAAAAATGGTTTAGAAATATTCTAGATATTTTTAAGAATTTTTAGAATACTTTTATGGAATTTTCCGAGTCCGTTTAGTATTTTAAAGAAAAAGAAAGAAAAAGAAAAAGGAAAAATTTTAAAAGGGCAGCAGGGAGTTCGAACCCGCGACCTGCACGAAACCAGGCAAGCGCGCGACCAGCCAAGCTAGGGTATCAAGCACAGCAAAGGGTGGAGAGACTTATATTTAAGGGGTAGTTAGGTCGATCCGCCCCATAGGTATAAATAGATAATTAAAGAGAGAAGTTTTATTTCTCTCCTCTCCAAACCCTCACGCCGACCCCCTCTCCTCTCTTGGGCGACGCCGACCAACACCAAGCCCTCGAGGGCCGGCCAAAGCTCTCCTCCGAGAGATATTCCTATATTCGGGATCCCCGCGACGAGAGGAACGCGTAGGCGTGAAGAATTCTCCGAGATCTCAAGTTTCTCTCGAACCTCCGACGCCGTTCTTGGTTGTAAGTCCAAGATATCAATGTAAGTACTGCTCACCTGCAGTAAGAGGCGGTTTTTTCGCAAGAATTTCTCTTAAAAGTTTTTAAAAGAGATATTTCCTTTTTGTTTGAGTTTTGCATGTGATCTTAGTTCATTATATGCTTATATATGTTGATTAAGTACCCTATGTGAGTTTAGGGTCCAAGAAAAGCTATGAGAAAAGAAAAGAGAAGATAAAGATAAGAAAAGAAAAGGCCAAGGCCTTAAGAAATCCCCAAAAGTCAAGACTTAGGGATTTTAGCACGCAAGGTGCTCGAGAAAATGCCAAGGCATTTACAGATAAGAAAGAAAAGAAAGAAAAGCTATTTTATTTTCTAAGGCCAGTACCCGGCGTCTAAGGGCGTCGTTAAAGAAATCCAGGTGTCCAATTCCAAGGTCTTGGCCCTGGTAGACCAAGGTCTGCTCTATTAGGATTGGTGGCTCGCTACCCCAACCTTTTAGGGAACGCGCATCAGATGGTACTTACGTCTTCAGTGGATCCAAGTGATTATTATTTTCAAGTATATGCTTTAGCAAACTTTTCTAAAGTTTAAAGAGTTTTCAAAAAGTTAAAGAATAGCTAAAGTTTCAAGTTGAGCCAAGAAAAGTAAATCGAGATTTATTAATGCTTGAGTATGCATATTTTTGAGTTATACATGTTCTTAATTTTCTTTCAAGCATATAAATATCTCATATGATTTTCATATTGTTCAAGAAGCATGTTTGCACGTTTCGAGATTTTGTGAGCTAGATAGTACTTACTAAGCTTTTTGCTTACTAGTTGCATTTCCTCTTACTGCAGATAAAGGTAAAGGCAAGCAATTCTGAAGGAAGGCGACGAGGCGGTGCTGAGTAAAGTGTGTGTGGTGGCTGACTTTGGAGAGATCCTTGAGACGAGACAATATAGTTATTTGAATTATAATGTTTTAGGTTATTCAAATTTCAAGTTATTGCTTTATGGAGTTTAGCGAACATTTAAGCTTGGGATAGTCTCACATGCTCAATTTCTTAGGGTGAAGATTCCATGTCATTTCATTTAGCATATATATCCTTATGATGACATTAGATGAGTAGAAGTGTGAGTAGTTGGAAATATTGATACTTTGTTAGAAATATAGATGCATGTGCCAAGATAGTATTAATTTCTCTTTGAATCAAGTTTTATTGCTTAAATATGTTTAGAAGAGTTGCATTCACATTTCATAATGCTTTAGCAAGGTTATAGAACATGTATTTGGTGTTATGAATGCATAGGAGTCAAGATTGGTACACACTCTATTGTTAAAGTTCATATAACCTTGAATAGCTTATTTTCTTCCGCAAAAGTCCTAATTACAAGTTTATGGATTCATTTTGATTGGCTAAATTGATCGAAAAACTGGCCTAGAGTATAGAAATGGTGTCATGATTCTATTTGGCTCGAAAGTATAGGTTTGGTGGAGTTTTGAAGCAAGTGCCGAAATCTGAAAATTCTGTTTTCAGGCCTATCAGTCGACTGATACAGTATCAGTCGACTGATACCCGAAAGTGGAGTTGGGCGAGGCAAGCTTCTACAAGTATCATTTGTCGGCTTTTGAGATAGAACGTGTGATATGTTAATATGCATGATTGCTTAAGTTAGAATATAATTGTTAGATGAATTTAAAAAAAAAAAAAGATTTCCGTATTTTTAGTCATGTATCAAAAACCGAGAAGTAGAGAGAAGTAACGATCCGTCTGAAGCAGAGAAGGCGGGTCGCTACAGAAGCTAACAACATGTCAAAGTATAACTAGAGACATGCACTTGAATGTATCACTCAACATGACAAAGGTACTTAAGATGCGGAAAATAGTAAACATGACAAGGAACTAATTCATTTAACATTCTTAATAACATGTCCTCTTAATGCAAGTTCCCAAGGTTCTTTCATTCCAAGTTTCCACCATCACACACTCCACCATCATCCCTGCCGCTTCCGCTACTCTACTTTTCCTTTACATTTATCTGCAGTATAAGGAAAAATGAAACTATAAGCATAAAGCTTAGTAAGTACCATCCTACTCACAAAAAAATGTATATCTCGAAACTCATGCTTTTGAAAACACTTGTAGGAAAAACATATCATGCTTGTCATTTATTCTTACTGAAACATATAATCTAAACAAATATCATGGCATACTCATCATACTAAGCACATGAACTAAATCATATTCTTATAATTAAATTCACATGACATTCATAGAATTTACTGAACTAAGCATGATCTTAAAACTGTTTTCACTTAAAGCTATTACTGAACTTTTGAAACTTATACATATAATAAGTGAAAATAATAATGATGTTGCTGTGGGCCCGCAATGTGCTGCTAATGTGCGCATCCCTAAATAGATCCGAGGTAGCTAATCCTAAACCCATTAGGGTACTACTACTAGGCAAACTAGGAGCCTAGGGGCAATTAGGAACCCACCCATGGACGAACTAGAGTCCAAGCACATGTCATAAAAAGTAAAATACTTTTATAAATATTATTTTCTTTAACCTTGCATCTACTAGGCGATCTAGAGCCTAGGGGTGATCTAGGAGCCCACCCAATGGACGAACTAGGGGCCATAAACATAAAGCAAGGGTAACTAATTTCATAACATGCTAAAACTCATATTAGAGCTTCTTAACATTTTCTCGAGCACCTTGCGTGCCTAAAACTCCCCTCTTCCTTTAAGGACACTTCCTAGGCACTCGACGGTGCGTCTAAACCCCAAACTAAAGGGGGAAGCACGTCCAGCCCATCTAGTGATGCCCTTAAAGTCGGTAGAGAGAGTAAATCTGCACATAGGAACATAAACTTGTAATTAGATAAAACTAAGGCATTTAGGCATACGAATGAAGCTACTTATACTGCAGGTGAAGGATACTTACATCCTGCGCTTGTTCTTACAACTCTAGGGGTAGGGTATAGGGAGAGGGAAGGTCCTTGGAGTCTCGGAGAGGTTCTAATGATGAACTACTCCTTGAGACGATCCCCTAGTGCGTCCTCCTTTTTGAATCCGCTCAACACAAGACCTTAGACCTCCTCCTTGTTTTGCCGTGAGTGAGGGAGAGAAAGACTCGAGAGAGAGGGAGAGGAAAAATCACACAAGAGAGAGAGAGAGTCGGCGGTGAGAAGATGAGGGAAAGAATAAACCTAAAAACCCTTAAGTGTCCCTTTTATAGTTATGGAAAAATTTAACTAACATCACCTTATTTATCCTGTCCTCTATTTTGTTTCAACGAAAACAAATCCATCCCACTTGGTAAGCCTATTTTCCTCTCATCTAAAGATAAAATATCCATAAATTCGGAATAAATTCTAGGACATTTCTAAAATTAGTTTTGAGAATTTTCGGGTGTTACACATGTTGGACTTAGGAGCCTCTATTAATGTGATGCCCAGATCAGTCTTTCAGATGCTTGGTATTGGTCCTCTTCATCCTACAGGAGTGGTGATCCAGTTAGCAGACAGGAGTCAAACCCACCCAGTCGGTATTATTGAAGATGTGTTAGTAAAGGTGAAGGAGCTGATCTTTCCTGCGGAATCTACATTTTGGACACGGAGGGGGACTACCTAGCACACAGATCTGCACTCATTCTAGGGAGGCCATTTCTGAAGACTGCAAGGACAAAGATAGATGTTTATGCTAACACACTATCTATAGAAATAGGAGATACAGTAGTCCAATTCAGTATTTTTGATGCTATGAAGCACCCTAGAGAGGATCACTCTATTATGAGCATTGGTATTCTAGAGGAGTTGGATGATGCAGATATACTTGCTGAGGGAGCTCCACTTGTTGTTTCCAGAGGAGATGTCAGTTCAGAGGAGGCTAAGGACACATTTGTTCTAGAGGAGGTTGATTTGGAGGGTATTTTAGATTTACTTTCAGTTAGAGATGATTTTATAGGTGTAGGGGATTGCACTGAGCCCCAGGGATCACCTACCTTGATGGATATTTCAGAGGATTCAGAGTATAGGTGTGAGAGTGTAAGGGATTGCACTGAGCCCCAGGGATCACCCATACCTACTGAGCAGGCACAGATTGAACTCAAGCCATTACCAGATCATTTGAAATATGCTTATCTAGGAGAGGAGCAGAATTTTCCTGTCATTATCGCTCAACACTTGGATTCAGAGCAAGAAGAAAAATTATTGCAAGTCCTGAGGCAGCACAAGAAAGCCATTGGGTGGACTTTAGCAGATATACTAGATATTAGCCCAGCTATTTGCATGCACAAGATATTTTTGGAAGAGAATGTCAAGTCAGTTAGGCAGCCACAGAGAAGACTAAATCCATTGATTTTCGATGTTGTGAAGAAAGAGGTGACTCGACTCTTACAGGCAGGTATCATATACCCTATTTCTGATAGCCAGTGGGTTAGTCCCATCCATATGGTGCCTAAGAAATCTGGAGTTACAGTGGTAGAAAATGAAAGCAATGAGTTAGTGCCCACTAGAGTAAAAAATTCATGGAGAGTATGTATTGACTACATGAAGCTAAATCAAGTAACAAGGAAAGATCACTTTTCCTTGCCTTTTATTAATCAGATGCTTGAGAGGCTGGTAGGGAAGTCTCACTACTGCTTCTTGGATGGGTACTCGGGATATTTTCAGATTTGCATCGACCCGGAGGATCAAGAGAAGACCACCTTCACTTGTCCTTTCGGCACTTTTGCTTATAGACGGATGTCATTTGGTCTTTGCAACGCTCCTGGGACTTTCCAGCGGTGCATGGTAAGTATATTTGGTGAGTTATTAGAGCATTGCATGGAGATCTTCATGGATGATTTTTCAGTATTTGACACGTCATTTGATTCTTGTTTAGATAATTTGTCTAGGGTTTTACATAGATTCATTGAAACCAATCTTGTTCTTAATTTTGAAAAATGTCATTTCATGGTAGAGTAAGGTATTGTCTTAGGTCATATAGTCTCTAGGAGAGGTATTGAGGTAAATCCTATAAAAATTAGTGTTATATCTTCTTTATCTTATCCCGTATGCGTACGGGATGTTCGAGCTTTTCTTGGTCATGCAGGTTTCTACCGTAGATTTATTAGAGACTTCAGTGAGATTGCTCGGCCCTTGACTAGACTGTTGCAAAAAGATGTTGACTTTTGTTTTGATGAAAAATGCAAAGAAGCTTTCCAGAGACTAAGGGAGGCCCTTACTTCAGCTCCTATCATTAGAGCCCCTGACTGGAATTTACCTTTTGAACTAATGTGTGATGCATCTAATTTTGCTGTAGGAGCTGTTCTTGCACAGAGGGTAGATGGAGCACCACATGTTATCTGTTATGCCTCCAAGACCCTAGATGCTGCACAAGCCAACTACACCACTACCGAAAAAGAGTTTCTTGCTATTGTTTTTGCTTTAGACCGATTTAGATCTTATTTGTTGTACTCACATGTTATTATTTTTTCTGATCATGCAGCTTTGAAGTACCTTTTGAAAAAACTAGATGCTAAGCCTAGACTAATCAGATGGATGCTTCTACTCCAATAATTTGACTTGGAAATCAGAGATAGGAGTGACAAAGAAAATTTGGTTGCAGATCACCTGAGTAGAATTGAGGGAGATGGATCCACTACCACCATTGATGATGACTTTAGAGATGAGCACCTTCTTGTGATACATGGTGAGTCACCGTGGTATGCAGATCTTGTTAACTTTTTAGTAGCTCATGTTTTTCCTACACAATTTTCTAAGCTCAAAAAGATAAACTCAAAAGTGATGCTAAATTCTATGTGTGGGATGACCCGCACTTATGGAAATTTTGTAATGATCAAATAATTAGGAGATGCATACCTGACCATGAATTTCATTCAGTTCTTACTTTTTGTCATTCATCAGCCCGTGGGGGACATTTTGGACCACAGAGGGCAGCTAGAAAAGTTTTAGAGTGTGGTTTATATTGGATTACCTTATTTCATGATGCATATCTATTTTATAAGAATTGTGATAGATGTCAGAGAACTGGGAACATAGGAGCTAGAAATTAGATGCCCCAATAGACTATGCTTTTTTGTGAAATTTTTGATGTTTGGGGAATAGACTTTATGAGACCTTTTCCTGCATCCTGTGGTTATTTGTATATTTTGCTTATTGTAGATTATGTTTCTAAATGAGTGGAGGGCATTCCCTCCAGGACTGATGATTCTTGTGTTGTTGTTAGTTTTGTCAGGTCACATATCTTTTGCAGGTTTGGAATTCCAAGGGCTATCATAAGTGACCAAGGATCTCATTTTTGCAACAAATACATGAAAGCTCTACTTAGCAAGTACGGGATTGTACACAAGGTTTCTACTTCCTAACATCCCCAAACAAATGGCCAAGCCGAAATTTCAAATAGAGAGATCAAAGTAATTTTGGAAAAGACCGTTGGGCCTAATAGGAAAGATTGAAGCAAGAGGCTTGATGATGCACTATGGGCCTATAGAACGACATACAAGACACCAATTGGAATGTCTCCCTACCGATTAGTATATGGAAAAGCTTGTCATCTACTCGTGGAGATAGAGCACAAAGCGTTTTGGGCGGTGAAGGCTTGCAACTTTGATGTTACTAAGGTGGGAGAAGAGAGGAAGCTTCAACTTCAAGAACTTGAGGAGATAAGACTAGAAGCATTTGAGAACTTAAGGATTTATAAGGAAAAGACCAAGATCTTCCATGACAAACATATAGTGAGGAAAGAATTCCAAATTGGCGACAAGGTTCTATTGTACAAGTCAAGGCTCAAATTGATTAAAGGTAAGTTGTGGTCTAGGTGGGAAGGTCCATTTCTTGTAATTAACATTTTTCCTTATGGTGTTGTTGAAATAAAGGATGAGACTCATAATTTTGTTTGGAGAGTTAATGGCCACCGGCTCAAGAAATACTTTAAAGAATTAAAAGAGCTAGATGTGGATGGATTGGACATCAAGGATGCTATCTACCCAACCTAAAGGGGAGTTTTCTTTTTCTTGCGTTTTTATTTCATTGTAAATACCATTTTTATTGTTTTCAAGTAGTTAAATCTTTCTTTTACAATGAGTTTTTGATAATAAATGTTTAGGTAGTGTAGGATGAATAAAGAGTTATTGTAGATACCATTTTACCCTTTTGGTACCTTATTTCTTCCATGGCAAGGAATAAATGTATCCGTCTAGGTTTTCTCTATATCATTTTAGAGTCTCTTTAAAGCAAATTAAATTTGGTTGTTAAAAATTAGGATTTGAGCCAATGGATGAAAATTCTTGGTTGCTTGAGTACTACTTAGTTATGGACTCTAGAGTGATGATTTAAGATGAATTCTTTTTACCTAGTGAGGTCTTGGCCTTATTGTTGAGATACACACATGTGATTGTACTCTAGAACTTGCTTAGGTTCTTTCAAAACCATATTTCTATGATTGGACCACATTTATAGAGGTTAATCACTTTGTCTTCTCTTTTCATATTGGTTTTTGTAATAATCCTTGTTGATACATGCCTTATTCTTTTTCCTTTCCTTCTTCTATTTTTCTGTTAATAAACATTTTCTCCACGGACTTGCTTTCTTTTAATGTTTCTTGATGTTACTTTGCCCAAGACGGAAAAGATTAAGTGTGGGGGAGGTGGCTAGAGCTTTGAAAAAAAATTATGGTAAGAAGTGATAATTTGAAAAAATTTGGAAGTTTCTTGTTGTTGAATTATAGTGGGAATCTGTTTTGATGGATTTTAAGATGGTGAAGAAGTATGAGGGATGCAATGCAAAAATAGAGAAAAAAAAGAAAGGAAGAAGAAAAGAAAATGAAGTTTAAAATGAAAAAGTGTGCCAAGTTGATGGAGTGGTGTATCAAGAGTGAGTTGTGTTGGGACCGGGTGCATGTTGACAAGGATACGGGTTCGTAAAATTTTAAATTTTACGTGCAGTGGAAGAATTAGCATAAAATAATTTCTCAAATTATTTTAACCACGTATCTAGCATGCAACCTTATGATGTGCGGACATGATCATAAATTATAATTTTACGAAAAAGTAAACTAATTTACTTAGTACCTCGCGTAACTCGAAGTAAGGGACGAGATCCAACCGTAGCGTCCCTTGGAAGCTCCGCCTCTATTCGCGTCCACGCCAAGTTCTCTTCGGGATGACTTCGCAAAGTCACGAGTTTTGTGCCGACGAGAACTACTAGATTCTCTAAAGGCACAACTAGAAGATCAAGAGAGAAGAAAGGAAACTAACCACCAAGAAATGGAATCTAAATTCCGGGAAGGAAGGAGATGCAACCCGCTTCTTCTTCTTCTTTAGCACCTTCTTGGTGGAAGAGACTTGCGCCGGCCCTAGGGGAGGATAGAGAGCCGGCCCTAGAGAGAGAGTGGGCGCCGGCCCTAGGGGAGGAGAGAGAGCCGGCCCTAGAGAGAGAGTGGGCGAAATAGAGAGAGAGAGAGGGAGAGAGTTAATCTCTTGATTACTCTATTTTTGGAATTCAAGCCTAGCCTTGGTTCCTTTATATAGTAGTCTCTCCCTTGCCATGTCTCCCCTTTAACGGAATTAACGGAATAAATTTTCATAAGAAATTTATCTTATAAATTTTCTTATTAATTATTCCATTATGCCAAGTTTTATTATAACTAATTTTATAATAAAACAAATACATCTTTCTTTTTAATTATGGAATAAATCTTGATAAAATTTATTATATAAATTTTCTCATCATGGAAAAATCAATTCATAATTGATTTATAAAATAAAAATAAACCATTTAAAGTTTAGTTTAATCTCCATAAAAAAAATAAATTTATTATATAAAATTTTTTTATCATGGAAAAATCAATTCATAATTGATTTTATAAAATAAAATAAACCAATCCATGGTTCATTTTAATTTCCATAAAAAGAATAAATTTATTATATAAATTTTTCTTATCATGGAAAAATCAATTCATAAGTGATTTTATAAAATAAAAAATCAACCATTTAGAGTTTATTTTAATTTCCATGAAAATAAATTTATTTATCCATAACTTTTATAAAACAAATCGCGCTTGATTTATTTTATAATTTAAACCAAATTAATTGGTTTTCTCTCCTTGTGGTGGCCGGCCACCCTCTTTAGCCGACCAAACCGAGCCCTTCCCTCGCGAATTAAACTCATTTAATTCGCCCAATAAGGCTTCAAAAGACTTAGCCATTTTAAGCTTCCATTGCGCCTCTGATTAATTCAGATTCGACTTAATTTCTCTTGATTGGAAAATCCAATTTTCAACTCGTTTTAAATCTCTCGGATTACTCGTAGTGCGTGTGACTAAATAGACTTTCGATTTATGTTGGTCGTCTATAATTAACTAATTATAGAACGATCATGAGTGGCACCTAGTAGTACATCATGACCCCCAATTAATCGAAAGATCAACGGTTGACCTCAGAAGTAATTCTGAAACCCTTCAGCAGCTCTAATGAATCGTGCCTCATTCCCTTCACCATCTTGTACCCACTTGGTTCAGGACATGGTCTGTGTGTGTCAGTCCCCACTAGGCTGACTACGTCACACCTAGCCCAAGTAGTGTCTTTCTCGTCCTTTGGATTTCTAATTACTCTCATGTATTTAAGAGTCTCATACTCTAAACATGACATGCTCTGGCCAGATGCTTTGAGTAACAATCCGACGATAGGCCTGGGTATACATCTCCTCACAAGGAGTGGTGAATCCTTTGTAGGCTGTTCAAACATCTTCGGGCACTTCGGCTTATACCCAACCATCCTGGGTCCACACCTCCTTGGAGATGCTTGCTTAAGATTTTAAAGTATAAGTCTCCATGACCAAGATGACTTGAACACCGTAAGTCAAAGGAACATCACACTTAAGCTGCGGTAAAAACTTCACTGACCTGTCTATGTATAGACTACCATGTGAAGTTTTATAGTCAGTCACTCCAATGAACTAGTTCCCTTAACTTGCATCCATGTTTATCTCCGGACATCCCAATGTCACCAGCCAGTGAGAATCAGCTGATTAGAGAATAACCCATGCTAGTCTCAACAGAATTGATATTGTCCGTTTTTATCAATTCATCGACTAGAGATATTTTCAATACTTCACAATTGCACATGTAGAGATAATCACTAGTTGTGATCCCATCACAAATTCTCTTATGCTGTGAATTATATTGCGGACATTCAGTAGATGAGTTTAAGATCCCAATCAAATACACAAATATGTATACTAAAATAGTGAATTTTAATTTATTAAAATAAATGTTTACAATCATAAGGCGATTGTCTTAGGACACTTCTCTCATATCACTAACAAACTCCCACTTGGCCTAATGCCAATTGCTACGGTATCCAATACCACATGCTCTAACATTGACCCTCAAACTTGCTTTGAGGCAAGGCCTTAGTTAAAGGATCCGCTAAATTCCTTTCAGTGGGAATTTTCTCAATTTGTATATCATTCCTACTTATAATCTCTCTGATCAGATGATAGCGGCGAAGCACGTGTTTGGATCGCTGATGAGACCTTGGTTCCTTTGCTTGTGCAATAGCTCCATTGTTGTCGCAGTAAACCGGCACTGCTTCATCAATGTTTGGAACCACTCCAAGTTCGGAGACAAACTTCTTGATCCAGACTGCTTCCTTTGCCGCTTCCGAAGCTGCGATATATTCCGCTTCCGTGGTAGAATCCGCTACGGTGTCTTGTTTGGAACTCTTCCAACTTATTGCGCCTCCATTCAAAGTAAATACGTATCCAGACTGAGATTTGAAATCATCCTTATCTGTCTGGAAACTGGCATCTGTATACCCACGTATTACCATATCTCCTTCTCCATATATTAGGAACACATCCTTAGTTCTTCTTAAGTACTTAAGGATTGTCTTAACAGCCGCCCAATGATCCATTCCTGGATCCGACTGGTATCTGCTTGTGACGATCAAAGCATACGATACATCGGGCCTTGTACATAACATAGCATACATGATAGATCCTATTGCGGATGCATAAGGTATCTTATTCATGCAAATCCTCTCGTCTTCTGTGCGCGGACACATAGACTTTGAAAGGTTGATCCCATGCCTGATGGGAAGGTAACCTTTCTTGGATTCCGACATGCTAAACCTTTTTAGAACTCGGTCTATATATGTAGACTGCGAAAGACCAAGCATCCGTTTTGATCTATCTCTATAGATTCTAATCCCAAGGATATAGGTTGCTTCTCCCAGGTCTTTCATGGAGAAAGTTTTGGACAACCAAATTTTAACTGTCTGTAAGACTGATATATCGTTTCCTATAAGTAATATGTCATCGACATATAATACTAGAAATACGACTGCACTCCCACTAACCTTCTTGTACACACAAGGTTCGTCAAGATTCTGTGAGAAATCAAACTCTTTGATTGTCTCATCAAAACGGATGTTCCAGCTCCTAGATGCTTGCTTCAGTCCATATATGGATCGTCGAAGCTTGCATAGTTTGGTTTTGTCAACCGATGTGAAACCTTCAGGTTGTATCATGTATACATCCTCAAGAAGGTTTCCATTAAGGAAAGTTGTTTTCACATCCATTTGTCATATCTCATAATCATAATGAGCTGCTATGGCTAGGAGCATCCGAATGGATTTAAGCATAGCTACTGGCGAATAGGTTTCGACATAATCAATTCCTTGTTTCTGACGATATCCCTTTGCCACTAATCTAGCTTTAAAGGTAACTACATTACCTTCCATGTCGGTTTTCTTCTTGAAAACCCACTTGCACCCTATGGGCTTAATCCCTTCAGGTGGGTTAACCAAGTCCCATACTTGGTTTTCATACATGGAATCCATTTCCGACTTCATGACCTCAAGCCATTTGTCCCTTTCTGAACTTTTCACAACATCTTCATAACTGATAGGTTCGTCATCGCTTATGAGTAACACGTCGTTCGATTCATTTACTAGAAATCTGTATCTCTCTGGAATATTGCGTGTTCTATCAGACCTACGAAGAGGTGGTGTTGTTTTAGGTTCAACTGATAGCTCATCATTATGAGGTATTGGTTGTGGGTCTAGACTAGGTGTCTCTGTAATGTCTATTGGAGTTTCTTGAACTTCATCAAGTTCAATGCCACTCCCACTGTTTTGTTGTAAAAGAAACTCTTTTTCCAGAAATACAGCATGCCTTGAAACAAACACCTTTTGTTCCAAGGGATGATAGAATTGGTAACTCTTCGTTTCCTTAGGGTATCCAATAAATAGACATTTATCAGACTTAGCATCCAATTTGTCTGATACAGTCCGCTTCACATAAGCAGGACAACCCCATATCTTAAGGTGAGTTAAGTGAGGTTTCTTACTATTCCACGTCTCATATGGAGTAGTTGAAACTACCTTGGTCGGGACTCTGTTTAGCAAGTAAACAGCTGTCTTAAGTGCATAGCTCCAAAAGGATTTTGGAAGAGTTGCATGGTTCATCATCGACCTAACCATGTCCATCAATGTTCGGTTGCGCCTCTCAGATACACCATTATGCTGTGGTGTATACGGCGGAGTCCATTGAGACAATATCCCACTGTCCCTTAGATAATCGTGAAACTCTTGACTCAAGTATTCACCACCCCAATTGGATTGAAGTATTTTAATACTTTTGCCAAGTTGTTTCTTTGCTTCATTTCTGAACTCTTTGAATTTCACAAAAGCTTCAGATTTGTGTTTCATCAAGAACACATACCCGAATCGTGAGTGATCATCGATAAAGGTGATGAAGTAGCTATAGCCTCCTTATGCAAGAGTTGACATTGGTCCACATACATCAGTATGTATTAGACCAAACAATTCTCCCACTGGATTACCTTTTTCGGAAAAGGGTAATTTGGTCATCTTGCCTTTTAAGCATGATTTGCATGTATCAAATGAACCGGGTTCAAATGATTCCAAAATTCCACATCGGTGTAATTTGGTCATGCGTTTCTTACTTACATGGCCAAGACGACAATGCCACATGTAGGAGTCTATTCGATTATCCATTCGAGCACGTTTGTTGCTAACTTCGATATTAAAAACGTCACCGGATAAATCTAACGTGTAGATACCATTGCACAAAGTTTCATTCCCATAAAGAACGCCATTTAAAGTTATGTAACAACAATTGTTACTAAAAGTTAAATGATTACCCTTTTCATTCAAATATGAAATAGATACAATGTTCTTTATTAACGAAGGAACAAAATAACAATTATCCAATTCTAAGACACGTCCTATAGGGAGCTTTAGCAAATATGTTCCGATGGCAACAGCAGCAATCTGTGCTCCGTTTCCAACTCGCAAATTCGCTTCTCCCTTGACGAGTCTTCTTCTATTCCTTAGCCCCTGTATGCCATTACATATATGTGAGCTACACCCAGTATCAAGTACTCAGGTGTTTGAGGAAATAGAGTGACATTCAATAACGAAGATACTTGAAGTGGATGGGGCATCGGATGCCTTTCAAGGACTCAAGATAAACCTTGCAGTTTCTTCGCCTGTGACCCTCCTTGCCATAGTGATGGCAAGTGCCTTTTAGGGTATTTTCAGTCTTTTTGGCCTTTTTCTTCTTTCCCTTATTCTGTTCTTTGGCCTTCCTCTTAGAACCTTTCTTCGAGGAACCAACTAACAGTACCGTCTTTTGATCCTGCTTCACAGAAGGCTCTACAGCCTTCAGCAGGTTGAGCAACTCAGGAAACTGGTCTGGAGTTGGATTTTCAGGAGGACGGTTGGGAAGTTGATCTTCAAGGAAATAAGCAAGCTTTTCTGCCTTGAGGACTATCCTCAGGTTTCGAAGCCAGTCCATGAAGCTTGGCCCAGTCAATTTATTGGTGTCCAAAATGGAACGCAAATTCAGAGAAGACATGATCGAGTGATTATCCTAGAAATACAAATTGAGCTTATGTGAGAAGAATGATTAAAGAATGTATCAACATACATAAAATTCCTATTTATTTTTCAAATTGAATAACCCTTTTTATCAATTCGGGAGATCGTAGGAACATCTCCAAATAGGTTGATATCCAACCATAGATAAGAACACCATGGCTGTGGTCATCAAGTTGTTCTTAGCTATGAAGGTAGGTAATTATACCGATTACATATCACATATATGTAACTATCACTTTATGCTATCAACTAATTGAATGTTTGCATAAATCATTGGGTTGTTAACTCATTAACAAGTATGCAACATTATACATAGCACCCCACTGCACCTCTCTTTGCATCGACCTTGGCTGTGGCACAACAAATCGATGCTCCAAGCTTAAGGCTGACCCATTAATCGAGAAATAGTTTTAATATGGTTGGAGCTCATTCAACCGTTTAGTCAGGCTTGGATGTGTCCAACAACCAAAACTAAGGATTGACCTCTGACACCAACTATATTATTCATAAACTGATTCCATGGTTTGAACATGTTGAGGTTCAAGCCGGGCATGGATGTGTCCATCAACCCAAACGAGAAACAAAACTCTGATTCTAACCATATTAATGGAAGGTATTGGCCTTAATATTTTGTAAGGGGTTTTGGGTCTCATCCTTTCTTTTCTAAGCACATTCATAACATATAATCATGTCATGACTAACTATCTCCTTAATAAAGTATGTATGTGACTTAATTTATCAAGTCTCATTAATTGAATTAGGAACCGGATTTCCTAATTCTAATTTCATACTTTATTAAAGGAATTGTTTTGGGAAACAATTTCCTAAATTGTTATAATCAATTTCGGAAATAATATGTTTTAAGACTTTGATTTCTCTAAATCAAATCTTATTAAATTAGGAGACATGAGTCCTTAATTCAACCACATATTATTTTCATGAAAATCTCATTTAAGAAAACTCTATAGGAAACCATTTTCCTAATTAATTTTGGAGACAACAATATGTAAGAGCATCACCTCTTAAATCATATTTTATTGATGGATTTAATTAATTACAACAAATCGTTTTCTAAGGGTGGCTCCCCGAGGCTCAGATACCCAAAGAAATGTAATTTGTCGTAAATCCAATTTGGTCCACTTCGGAAGCGTAACCAAATCAAACATGACAATTTCATTTAAAATTGGGAAATTAAATTACAACAACTAACTTTAATATTTGGACGGCTCCCCGAGGCTCAATCCAAAAATAAAGAATTTTGTTGTCAATTTAAAAACCAATTCAAATTTAATTGTCAATTAATTGTCCATAAATTTGTCTAGACTTTCTTGAAAGAAAGTGCCCAAAATTGCGAGATTTCATAATAGTTTTTTCAGAATAATTGTAAGTTTCTGGTACAAAGAAAACTTACATATTTCCAAAATTGAAAAATTTCTAAAATAGAAAAATTTCCAAAATTAGAAAGTTTCCAAAGATGGGAAGTTTTCACAATTATTATAAAATTTCAGAAACTAGAAAATTTAAAAGTTTGCGAAATTTCATGAGGATTTCCAAACTTTGAAATTCCTAAATCTAAAATTTATTATAATTGGAAAGTTTCCATAATTGAAAATTTTTCCAAAATTGAGATGATGACAAAGTTTTCAGCAAAACAATTATATGATTATGTCGAACACTAACCGGCTCTGATACCACTGTTGGGACAAGGTGCATGTTGACAAGGATACGGGTTCGTAAAATTTTAAATTTTACGTGCAGCGGAAGAATTAGCATAAAATAATTTCTCAAATTATTTTAACCACGTATCTAGCATGCAACCTTATGATGTGCGGACATGATCATAAATTATAATTTTGCGAAAAAGTAAACTAATTTACTTAGTACCTCGCGTAACTCGAAGTAAGGGACGAGATCCAACCGTAGCGTCCCTTGGAAGCTCCGCCTCTATTCGCGTCCACGCCGAGTTCTCTTCGGGATGACTTCGCAAAGTCACGAGTTTTGTGCCGACGAGAACTACTAGATTCTCTAAAGGCACAACTAGAAGATCAAGAGAGAAGAAAGGAAACTAACCACCAAGAAATGGAATCTAAATTCCGGGAAGGAAGGAGATGCAACCCACTTCTTCTTCTTCTTTGGCACCTTCTTGGTGGAAGAGACTTGCGCCGGCTCTAGGGGAGGATAGAGAGCCGGCCCTAGAGAGAGAGTGGGCGCCGGCCCTAGGGGAGGAGAGAGAGCCGGCCCTAGAGAGAGAGTGGGCGAAATAGAGAGAGAGAGGGAGAGAGTTAATCTCTTGATCACTCTATTTTTGGAATTCAAGCCTAGCCTTGGTTCCTTTATATAGTAGCCTCTCCCTTGCCATGTCTCCCCTTTAACGGAATTAACGGAATAAATTTTCATAAGAAATTTATCTTATAAATTTTCTTATTAATTATTCCGTTATGCCAAGTTTTATTATAGCTAATTTTATAATAAAACAAATACATCTCTCTTTTTAATTATGGAATAAATTTTGATAAAATTTATTATATAAATTTTCTCATCATGGAAAAATCAATTCATAATTAATTTTATAAAATAAAAATAAACCATTTAAAGTTTATTTTAATCTCCATAAAAAGAATAAATTTATTATATAAATTTTTTTCTTTATCATGGAATAATCAATTCATAATTGATTTTATAAAATAAAAATAACCAATCCATGGTTCATTTTAATTTTCATAAAAAGAATAAATTTATATATAATTTTTTTAATCATGGACAAATCAATTCATAATTGATTTTATAAATATAAAAAATAAACCATTTAAAGTTTATTTTAATTTCCATGAAAAACAAATTTATTTATCCATAAATTTTATAAAACAAATCGCGTTTGATTTATTTATAATTTAAACCAAATTAATTGGTTTTCTCTCCTTGTGGTGGCCGGCCAAACCAAAAGAGGGTTGGCACCTCTTTGGCCGGCCAAAC
>JAGFNQ010009676.1:0-30562 GCA_024364735.1 Boesenbergia rotunda | reverse complement strand
CCTGCAATCTATATTTATTGTCTACTGCTTTGGTGCATGTTAAATATTGCTACTTTTATTACAATTTTAGAGAATTGATTGTACCTAAGTAGACATGTTAAATGTTTGAATGTCGGGGTCGATGAGGCTAGCGCCAAACCCGAGAGGTTTTCCGGGCAAAACTTCAAACGTTGGCAACAACGAATGAAATTTTGGCTTACAACGCTGGGGCTTTTCTCCGTTATAGAATCAGATCCTCCTTCACCTGATGAAGAAGAACCTGCCCGTAGCGCTTCTACCGAGAGGTTTAAACAGAGGGATTATCTCTGCCATGGGAGAATCCTGTCCGCCCTCTCGGACGCACTATTTGATGTGTACTGCTCTACAACCTCGGCCAAAGAGTTATGGAAATCTTTGGATAAAAAAATATAACTCCGAGGACTCTGGTTTAGAGAAGTACACCCTGGGAAAGTTCTTAAACTTCAAAATGGTTGAGGGTAAATCTGTCATTGAGTAGACCCATGAATTTCAAATTTTGATTCACGGTCTTGCTGAGGGAGATATGCCGATACCCGAGAAACTTCAAGTCTTATCAATCATCGAAAAGTTGCCTCCGAGTTGGGAAGATTTTGGCATGACACTTAAACACAGGAGAGGTAAAATCTCTCTTGAAGATTTAATGATTGCCTTAAATATCGAAGAAGAACATCGGAAGCAACATAAGGATGATGATAAGGGGATACCTATGGAATTTGCTCCAAAGGCAAATGTGGTGGTCTCTTCTGACAAGAACAAATTCAAAAACCAAAAAATGAAAAACAAAATGAAACCCAAACCAAAGGTTCAGAAGAAGCATGGGACTAGACCGTGCTGGGCTTGTGGACAAGTTGGATATTTTGCCAAATTCTGTCCTGAACGGAAGGACAAGAAGAAGAACCAAGGCAATGTACCCAACACCAAGGCACAGGTCAATGTTGTGACCAGCACCAGCAATGGGTTTGTTTCCTTTAACCCCGAACTAAATTTGATTTATCAACCCAATGAGTGGTTGGTTGATACAGGTGCTAATGTGCACTGTTGTGCTGATCGTTCTGCCTTCCTTACTTATCAGGTAATTGAAGGCACATCCGTAACCATGGGGAATCATTCTGCAGCCAGAGTGTTAGGGATTGGATGAGTTGACTTGAGGTTTACCTCAGGGAAGGTCCTGTCACTGCATGAGGTGCATCATGTTCCAGCGGTCCGACGGAATTTGATTAGCGGGTCAAAATTAGTTCGTGCTGGTTATGAGCTAAACTTCAAATGTAATAAAGTTGTATTGTTACAGTTAGGAACCTTTATTGGAAAGGGTTACCTTAATGAAGGTTTATTTAAACTCAATGTTGAAAATTCAATTATTAATAAAATTAGTGATATTGGTTGTTCTTATAACATTGAGTCTTATGATGTGTGGCATGATAGATTAGGACATGTTAATTTTCAAACTATCAAAAGGATGATGAATCTTGACATGATTCCTAAGCATGCCATAAATGATAAGAAAAAATGTGAAGTTTGTGTGCAATATAAACAGCCCCGTAAACCCTTCAAATCAGTTGATAGAAATTCTAATATTTTAGAATTAATTCATACTGACTGTTGTGAGTTTAACGGTTTAATAACAAGAGACCATAAAAGGTATTTCATTACCTTCATTGATGATTACTCTCGTTATTGCTATGTTTATTTGCTGAAAACTAAAGATGAAGCTTTAGATAAATTTATGATTTTCAAATCTGAAGCTGAAAATCAAACAAACCAAACCATTAAAAGGATAAGGTCTGATAGGGGTGGAGAGTTCACCTCAAACCTGTTTCAAAAATTCTGTCAAGATTTAGGTATAGTTCATGAGGTCACTGCTCCATATAGTCCTCAATCTAATGGTGTAGCAGAACGCAAAAATCGAACCCTTGAAGATATGATTAATTCCATGTTAGGTAGTTCTGGGTTACCCAACTTCTTGTGGGGGGAGGCTCTATACACTGCTTGTCATGTGTTAAATAGAGTACCTATGAAGTCAAGGGAAAAAAGCCCATACGAACTTTGGAAAGGTCGAAGGACAAGTTTGAAATACCTAAAAGTGTGGGGGTGCCTTGCGAAAGTGCTAGTACCTGACATAAAAGGAAAAAACTTGGTCCGAAGACTGTAGATGGTGCCTTCTTGGGTTATGCTCAGAATAGTTCTGCATATAGGTTTCTGATTATTAAATCAGAAATTTCTGGAATAGATGCAAATACTATTGTAGAGCTCCGTGATGCTACATTCTTTGAGGATATATTTCCTATGAAGACTAGAACACCTCAGTCTATCTCTAGTACTCCTACTAGAGATGACACTGCCTCCATAGAGGTCCCATTATCCTTAGTGGGTGAACCTTCCTCAAGTCACTCTAGATTAGATGAATCTAGTGAGTGTACAGAATAGAGAAGAGGCAAGAGGCAACGTGTGTCTAAAGATTTAGGTCAAGACTTTATCACCTATAATATAGAAGGTGACCCTGTGACATATAGAGATGCTATGGCTTCTCCTAAAGCTAAGCACGGGAAAGAAGCCATTAAAAATGAAATGGACTCTATTATCTCTAATGTCACTTGGGAGTTAGTGGATTTGCCTCCTGGTTGCACCACTATTGGATGTAAATGGGTATTTAAGAGGAAGTTAAAACCTGATGGGTCAGTAGATAAGTTCAAAGCCCGCCTGGTTGCTAAGGGATTCAAACAGAAAGAAGGAATTGACTATTTTGACACTTATTCCCCTATTACTAGAATTACTACAATCCGAGTATTGATAGCACTGGCGTCCATATATCATCTTGAGGTCCATCAAATGGATGTCAAAACGGCATTTCTAAATGGAGATCTTGAAGAAGAGATATATATGGATCAGCCAGAGGGATATGTAGTTTCTGGAAGTGAGAATAAAGTCTGTAAGTTAGTAAAATCTCTTTATGGTTTGAAGCAAGCCCCAAAGCAATGGCACGAAAAATTTGATAGAGCTATGCTATCATTTGGCTTTGAAATTAATGACTCTGATAAATGTGTATATACTAAAATGAAAGGTGATAAATGTATCATTCTATGTTTATATGTAGATGATATTTTACTGTTTGGATCTAATCTTTCAATTATTAACGAGACCAAGGCTCTCTTAAGTGGTAAGTTTGATATGAAGGATATGGGTTGTGCTGATTTGATTTTAGGGCTGAAGTTGACTCGCTCAACTGATGGAATAGAAATTTCTCAGGCACACTATGTTGAGAAAGTGTTAGAGAAATATGGCTATAGCCACATAAAATCTGTAGTCACACCCTATGATCCTTCAAAGACTCTCCACAAGAATAAGAGTGGCATGGCTGTGTCTCAATTAAGATATTCCCAAATAATTGGTAGTCTAATGTATTTGGCAAATTGTTCTAGACCTGATATTTCATTTGCTATAACTAAATTGAGCAGGTTTACCAGCTGTCCGGATAGAACACATTAGGATGCATTAGACAGAGTACTCAGATACCTAAAGGGTACTATATCCTTGGGCTTGTGCTATGGGAGGTTCCCTGCAGTCCTGGAGGGATATAGTGATGCTAGTTGGATAGCTGACACTGCTGAGTGTAAAGGCGTTACTAGCTATGTTTTTACACTTGGAGGCGGTGCGGTTGCTTGGAGGTCTGTTAAACAGACGATCATATCCCGTTCTACAGCTGAGGCAGAATTGTGTGGTTTGGATACCACAAAACTGATGCTGATTGGCTTAAGGGTCTTCTTACTGAGATTCCCTTGATTATGAAGCCAATACCTCCTATTTCAGTGAACTGTGATAATCAAACAACAATAGCTCAGATTAGAAGCTCCAAGTATAACCAAAAACAGAAGAGACATGTACGAATAAGATTGAAATCTGTTCGTGAGCTAGTGTCTCTGGGAGTGGTGTCTTTGGACTTTGTAAGTTCAAAAGACAATATTGTTGATCCACTCATAAAAGGACTTGATTCTGAGAAAATCAAGAGATCCAATAAGGGAATGGGACTGAGGCCTATTCTGGTTTCATCTATAGCGGCAACCCAACCTATCTGATTGGAGATCCCAAGAAGTAGGTTCAATGTGGTATAAACAAGCTATAAGGGTGAACCGTAAGCATAAATTTGATTGAGATATAATCTCAAAGTCTCTTCCCTGGATAGATGCTTGACTGCTAGTAAGGATGAGCTTAAGGCTCTTAATGAGTTCGAGGTCTTTATGACAGGATGCTTGCAGTACATCCTTGGAGAACTCACCTATGTAAGTGTAACTGTGAGGCCGCAGTGTGGGGGGTCTGGGCAACTCTCCTTAACACTTATGAAACAAGATTCGGTGGCATGGCCGTAATGCACCAACCTAGAAGGATTCAACCGTCGCCTGTGATGAGTTGTTGCCAATTGATTTTCACATATTAAAGGTTTAAGTTCAAGACTTAGTTCACTTCAAACCTGTGTGAATAATATTGGTTTAATTAGGTGAAAATTCAAACCGGAAGGTATTTTCACTGAAAGCTCATTACGACAAAGCCTCAAGACCTGTTTTATTTATTTATTATAATTTGAAATTTGTGGGGGATTGTTGATTTTTGTTAAGAATTTCAAATTATATTGAAGGAGATGTGTATGTGTTTAGTCCCACATTGCTAAGCCAAGAGAGTTGGAATGCCTTATATATCAAGTCATTCCTACCATGCTTAGATGGCTTAGGGGGACCTACACGCATGCGCGGCTTGAGCCCAAACCAAGTGGTTTCAGGGGGTCTGTGCCGGAAATCCATAAACCGGGCGCGACGCACGCGATTATCGCACGCAGGGGGGGTGCAAATCCCCAGCCCGTGAGCCTCGCGCTTGCGGGCGGCGCGGTTTGGTTTTGTAGATTTCGGTCTGGTTTTCTAAACCAATTGGTTTGGTTTATTTTTATTTCTTATTTTATTTTTCTTTTATTTTTTTGAGAAGTTGCGTCTTTCCTCAAAGTCGTGCACGGCGCGACTCCTGGAGGCAGCGACGCGACGCAAGGAAGAGGCAATCAGTGCCTCTTCGGATCTATAAAAGAAGGGGAAGAAGTAGAGATCTCATTTACTGCTTCTTCTTCTCTTCTCCTCTTAGAGCATCGTCTCCTTCCCAAAGTTTGTTTTCTTCTTTCTGTTTAGGTTTTGGGTCTTGAGGCTTCGCCTTGTGCGATCTGAGGTTGTCTCCGAGGGCAGCGTTCATTTTGGAGTGCACCTACGAACGCAGCGTGGTTGTCGGATCTTGGGAGAGTTTTGCCGGGAGCCTTTGCACCGTAGGGCGGCAATCAATTCTCTAAAGACAGTCGGCACGCCGGCGCTTCAACCGGATAACTATTCTCTAACTCTGTGTTTTTCTTATCAGATTCCTGAATCTATATTTATTGTCTACTGCTTTGGTGCATGTTAAATATTGCTACTTTTATTACATTTTTTTTAAAAGCGGCGTTACGTTAACATACCTAGGGCATGTAGACATCATAATGCAGCGGAAACCTTTAACCTACTCCTACATGCACTTACTACCATTTCTAGCATCATAACATAAGAACTTAGCATAGTAACATTATCCTTAGCATCATATCATACTTAGCATCATGTCATTCGTAGCATCATGTCATACTTAGCATCATGTCATAGAGTCATACTCAAGCACATACTAATAAAGGTAAAGTTCTATCATAAAACGAGCAACCATATCGCTCCTTGGCCAAGTCACTATCACACACATTCTTTGATGCCCTCCTGCTGCTTCCTTACAGTCCCTTTGCATGATCTGCGGTATAAGAAAACAAGACTATAAGCACACAGGCTTAGTAAGACTCTTTCCTACTCACTAAAACCATTCATCATTCAATCATGAGCATATAAGACCTTAGCATACTTAGTGCTTTACTTAGAACATAAGCCTTTTCATCACTTAGCACACCTTCGTCATGACATAAGCATAACTTCATCACATTCATAGCATGGCATAAACATATCCATAAGAACATTCATGGCATGACACGATACTTGGCATAGACATAAACATTGTAAACATTCATAGCATGGCATGGTGCTTGGCGTAAACATAGACATAATACACATAATCTCATAAACATTCTTAGCATGGCATGAACCTAAATAAAATCATGGCGTCCTAACTCAGCTTAACATAATTAAATCATGGCATCATGAATTATTATGGACATAATTAAAATCATGGCAATGGCATGAACCTAAATAAAATCATGGCGTCCTAACTCAGCTTAACATAATTAAATCATGGCATCATGAATTATTATGGACATAATTAAAATCATGGCATTCTAACTTAGCATAAATATAATTAAATCATGGCATCCTAAACTAGCATGAACATAAATAAATCATGGCATTCTAACTTAACATAAAACTAGTTAAATCATGGCATCCTAAACTAGCATGTACATAAATAAATCATGGCATCCTAAACTAGCATGAACATAAGTAAATCATGGCATTCTAGACTAGCATGAACACAATCAAATCATGGCATCATATATTAACACGAAACACAAACAAAATCATTTGCATAAACATACCTTGCATAAACATACTTTGCATAATATTCTTATCATAAACATAATGCATAACATGGATGGATGCATGTGGCAATTGCATGTATATATATATATAGATGCTTAATCTTTAAAAACATGCTTTTAAAATATCATAACATTCATTGGGCCCTGGCTTGTTCCACATTCATTCATCATATGCGCGCATCCCTAAGTAAATACGAGATAGCTAATCTCGACCTACTAGGGTAAGGACAGCTTCATCGGTAGTCCCGAACCGTAAGGACAGCATCATCGGTAGTCCCGAACCGTGGACAGCATCATCGGTAGTCCAGAACCGTGGACCTTACTTAGGTCCGGTACAAGCCCATAAAATAAAATATAATGCTTTCACATGCTTTCCATTCATCATCATTCATTCATCATACTTGTCATTCATCATCATTCATTCATCATACTTGTCATTCATCATCATTCATTCATCATACTTAACATCATCGTTATGCCCTAAAGGCATGTACTTTAACCTCATTCATAAGACATGGCATACTTACATCTTATTCATAAAACATGGCATAACCTTCATAAACATGGCATATCATTCATAAACATGGCATATCATTTATAAACATGGCATATCATTCATAAACATGGCATATCATTCATAAGACATGGCATACTTACATATTATTCACAAATCATGGCACATGTCTAAACATCTATGACTTAACATATAATTCATGACATACATACTAAGGGTTTAGTTAACATAGAACTTCTTCCATCTTACTACGCATCTTTGGAGATTTAACCCAACCCTAGCCCTAGGTTATGTCCTTGGCCGAAAGTCCCCAAGGAACCCTAGGTCCATGAAACTTCACATAACCTCCCAACTAACATCCCATACATACATACTAGGCCATAGGGAACATTTAATCCCATACTTAAGGCCAACCCTAATCCTTTCACCCTAAACTTGCTCTTGGCCGAAACTTCAAGGCCATGGGGGTATGGAAAAATTCCATTAAAACCCCCAAATCAATTGCTTAAACATCAACCATACCTTACCATAGGGCCATTGGGGCCCTTACTTGAAATAATTCCTAACTTCCCACCCTATTAGGGTACTTGGCCGAAACCTATAGGGTCTCAAAGCTATGTGAAACATTCACATAATCACCCTCCATCACTCTTATATCATGTTAATACATCATACACATGCTTGGGGTTTTAGACCCAACTCCACCCATGAGGTCTTGTTGTTGGCCGAAACCCTAGGGTATCCTAGGGTACTCCAAAAATTCCCAAAAATTATACTTAACCTCTAAACATCATAAGGGAACATTAAATAACATTATAAAGATTTTTGGCATAATTATAGACTTTAAAATCATAGTGGCCGAAACCCTCCATCCTAGGGTTCTTGGTTTGGCTTCTTTCATGTTGGCCGAAACCCTAGGGTGTCCTAGGGTACTCTAAAAATTCCAAAAAATTGTACATAACATTTAAACATCATAAGGGAACATTAAATAACATTATCATTATTTTTAGAATAATTATAGACCTGTAAATCATGGTGGCCGAAACCCTTAAACTTAGGGTTCTTAGTTTTGTTTCTTTCATGTTGGCCGAAACCCTAGGGTGTCCTAGGGTGCTCCACAAATTCCCAAAAATTATACTTAACCTCTAAACATCATAAGGGAACATTAAATAACATTATCATGATTTTTAGCATAATTATAGACCTGTAAAACATGGTGGCCGAAACCCTTAAGCATGAGGGTCTTGGTTTTCTTTCCTTTCAACATCAATTTCGAAAACTAACCAATATATCAGCTAAAAATCATGGAAATCATAGGGAGCTATTATACCACAGGTGAGGGAGTCTTACATTGGGGTTTCTTGATTTTTAGACCTTAGATGGGAAGAAGAAGGAAGACTTGTTGTCTCTTGATCACCCCTAACCTTGGAACCTTAGGAAACCTTTAGATCTTGGTGGTAGGACCTTCTTGTGGAGTTTTCCCAAGGGAAAATCTCACTTGTAGATTTCGTCTAGGATGAGAAAGAAGGAGGAAGAGAATGCAATTGATGGAGAGAAGAGAATAACTCCCAAAACCCCCCCCCCTCTTTATAACCCATTAAGGTGGTGAATGAAGAGTCTCTCCATGACTCTTCATCTTCTTCTTAATCTCAACTTATATCCACTTCATTTCCTCATAGAAATCCCTTGCTAGGTGAGTTGGTTAAGGCTTACATGGTTGTACAAGAGGTCCAAGGTTCAATCCTTGGCTCATGCACCTTTATTTTTATTTTATTTTCATTTCATTTATTTTATTATTTTTATTTCTTAAATTCCGAAAATCCCCCTAAAATCACCCATAATTATGCCAATATTCCTAAATAAAATTCTTTTATATTTATATTAATTTTACCTAATTAATACCCATTTTTGGAGCCCATTTAAAGCTCATTAGTACCTAGTTTTTCTCATTTTAAATGAGAGAACATGGATTTCTAGGCCCAATTTTACATAATTATTTCTGGGCCCCTCGGAAAATTATCTAGACATGCTCAATATTTTAAGAAAATATTAAGAGAATTTTCCGGGTCGTTACAATCCCCCATACCTCGTGAAAGTTCGTCCTCGAACTTAGAATAACTCCGGGTACTTGCGCCTCATCTCGTCCTCGCGTTCCCAGGTAGCTTCTTCGAACCGTTGACTTTGCCATAGGACCTTGACTAAGGGTACCTCCTTACTCCTCAGCTTCTTGACTTCCTTATCCATAATCTGGATGGGTCTGCTCTCATAGCTTAGGTCCTCTTGCACCTGCACCGTCTGTGGCTCAATCACTTGGTCCATATTTGGGATACACTTTTTCAGCAGGGACACATGGAATACGTTATGGATAGCTGACATCTCTGGAGGCAGCTCTAACTCATACGCCACTTTACCGACTCTTTTCAGAATCAGGTACGGCCCCACATAGCGCGGACTTAACTTTCCTTTCTTTCCAAATCTTGTCACCCCCTTCATAGGTGCCACTTTCAGAAACACCCAATCTCCAACATTAAACTCCAGGGGTCTACGCCGGACATCGGCATAACTCTTCTGCCGGCTCTGAGCAGTTTCTATCCGTTGCCGAATATTCTGTATAGCTCGGGTGGTGCTGTTGATGAGATCCGTTGTGAGCCCCATCTCCTTCTTTTCACCACCCTCGTACCAACAGATCAGAGACCTACATCTCCTCTTCATACCGGACCACCAGAACCTTTCCTTCAGATCCTGATACATCTTGGTGGATCCTGGATGCATCGAATAAGGGGTTCCGTGAGCCTCTGCCAGTATCTCCTTTCGAAGCTCCGGATCATTAGGGATACATAGACGATCCCTAAGGTAAAGTACTCCCCTTTGGCGATACGAACACCATCGTCCTTTCCTTCTAGGATCTCCTGCCTAATTCTCTGAAGACTCGGATCACCATTTTGCTTTTCTAGTATGTCCTCGAACAGCATCGGTGCCATTGTCATGGTAGAAAACCTCGACTCCAAAATTAATAATTTCTCATTCATGTGGTCGGGGTAATCTAGATATGGACATCAAGGTGGCACTTGACTTCCGACTGAGTGCATCGGCCACTTTGTTTGCCTTCCCTGGATGCCTACTTCTATATTGCCTACTATATATTCTTTCTAGAAACATTCAATATATTACTCTTATTAAGTTAATATTATCACACTATAAGTCTATACGAAGTACCCTAATTACATGCAGTCTTTTCATTAATATATTTCAATACTACCCCATAAGTTCCATATATGTATACTCTGTTGTTATATTTATTAGAAAGCACAACGAAATATGTAGAATTGTTATGATTGGTTTTATAATTATAGTATACAAATTTATAATCTTAATATACACAAAAGATATGAGTAGTTTGTCTTTAGAAGATTAGGATTTAACACAATAGATAAGTGAATTATTACAAATTATTATAATATGTTGTCATAGCTAGGTAATATTTGTTAAAGTTGAGTATACCAGGTTTGTCAGCTATCAGCTCATTAATAGTTTAAGAATGCTTAAACTTAACTGAATTTTTGTTTTATATAACTAATAATTTCTTTATTAAAATATAACTGCTAGCCTATGTATAGCTAAATGACAGTTCTTTTTAGAATACACACTAATATAACAAGTACTACATTTCTCTTCTATCTACATTCTGGTTTGTCAAATTATCTAAACTTATATATTCCTATGGTTATTCACTTAGTTATATTGCCTTAAATGAGCAAAAACTTCTAGCTACACTACTTACTTATCGTTTAATTTTCATTCATAAATTCTCATCAATTCTGTTACTCTGTCATCTGGCCATGCTTTTCTTCACCAAAGACAAGTATAGCCAATATCAGTTTTATTTTCTACCCCTATATTATTCTAAATATTTAATTCCTAAACTAAGATAAAGCATCATTCATTGTTACATATCGTAACGTACTTTTCATCATAAATACCGTTCATCCTGGCATACCTTAAAATCATAAGACATCTTCCTACTATAAGACATGTAAAGAGGTACTTACTTGGAAGTGGCAGGAAGAGGGCTTGATGTGTGTGTAGTGAGATGGAACCTCGGACCTGTGGGTTATGGGCCCACCACGCTTCCGCTGCGCCACTCTGATAAAAAGTCCAAGCTGATTTTATGGATCATTCAAGGTGGCCCGAACGACATAAAAGTCATGAAATCCGGCCCGAACGATTTCTCAACAATATTCTACCGGAGCCATGGGGCCTAGGGTAGAATGCCATGATTTAACTTATTTTGGCTTAGGTACTTCGACCTTTGCTAAGCACCCCCACACTTTCAAG
The DNA here is from genome assembly GCA_024364735.1 of Boesenbergia rotunda. Taxonomy (NCBI): domain Eukaryota; kingdom Viridiplantae; phylum Streptophyta; class Magnoliopsida; order Zingiberales; family Zingiberaceae; genus Boesenbergia; species Boesenbergia rotunda. Next base: position 19,109 of record JAGFNQ010009676.1, on the reverse strand, counting down.
TATTTGTACGATGGCTCGCAACCTTTGAGAATGTGGTTTGCTGATAATATGGCTTTCCCCCACAAATTTAGGGTAAATAGTAATAGCTCAGTTGGTTAGAGCGTGTGACTATTATCCACATGGTCAAAGGTTCAAGCCCTCCTTCTCCTTATGCTTTTTAGGTAATTTTTAGAAATCCTTCCATGCAGGAGGGAGTTTCTCGATTACCGCAGCAACTTTGAATGACTCATTCAGCGTCATTCCTTCGGTGTCCAGATCATGCATTATCAGTTGCATGTCTTAGACCTGAGACGTGACGCTTTTGGAATTCACAATTTTGAAATCCAAAAATCGGCCGACGATGAATTTCTTCAGTCCGGCATTTTTGGTTTTGTATTTCTTCTCCAGAGATTCCCACAGGGATTTGGCTGTCTCAATTACGCTAAATACGTTGTACAACGCATTGTCCAGTGCATTGAGAACGTAGTTGCGGCACAGAAAATCCCCATGTGACCATGCTTCGCGAGCAGCCTGACTCTCGGAATTATTTTCCGCAGCGGCTGGCGGGTCATCACGCAAAAACCGTACAAGGTTTAGCGTGGTTAAGTAGAATAGCATCTTCTGCTGCCATCTCTTGAAATCGGCTCCGGCGAATTTCTCCGGCTTCTCAGCGTGCGGGATGGAGGTCGGAATGTCGTTGATCACGGCCATTTCAGTTTGCCAAATAACTTTATTGTAGAGCAGATTCTCTCAACTTGGTGTGGTGGTGCAGTTGGTTACCACCTTAAATTAACATATAAGAGGTCTCTAGTTCGATTCCTCTTAACGTCAATTATTTATAATAATTGCACCAATATCGTTTTACGATTGTTGGCGGTCCTGTGACCTTTTTGTAATCTCCGCGGTATTTGACTTAATCGATTTTACTCGACCGTCGGAACATCCGGGAGGTTGCTGCCGGGAGACAGCAAACTGAATTTGTTTACGTCGAGGCTAGTGTTGGACACTATCTCCGTAAAACGATTTTGCTCCGCTACGGTGCTCACGGATAGCAGCAATTCGTTCCCAAGATACAACGACGTCGTCTCGGAATAGTAGCACTTCAAATTCCGAGACCGGCGAACCTTTCCGTAGGATTTTCGGACTCTCGATGCAGAAGATGAGCTCTCTAATGCTTAGATGCTTGAATGCTTCGAATGATTGAATGAATGAAATGATCTAGTGGAGGGTTCTATTTATACTGAGTGAAGAGGTAAGTATCCTTTGGTTCGGACAGATCTGGACCGTTCATAACGAAAGGGTATAACCCTTTAAAGGTCATTTAATCTCGTCCATTGATCTGAAGAGTTATAACTCTTCAGATCCATCTTGATCTCGGCCGTCAGATTAGAACATTTAATCCGACGCCTCAGATCCATTCTCCCTCTTCACATTCAAATCTTTGATCCGACGCTCCAGATCGCACCTTCTTGCGATCTGGCCAGATCTTTGATCTGACGGCCATCATTGAACGTATCTTGAACAATTAATTTCTCATTCACCCTTAATCGGTTTTGAGCAAATTAATAGTCTAGATTTATCTACGCGAAACGTAGATTTCGATTTTGAAGTCAAACTTGACTTTCAACGATCGATGGCATCAAAATCGTATCCAACAATTGTTGGCGGTCCTGTGACCTTTTTGTAATCTCCGCGGTATTTGACTTAGTCGATTTTACTCGACCGTCGGAACTTCCGGGAGGTTGCTGCCGGGAGATAGCAAACTGAATTTGTTTACGTCGAGGCTAGTGTTGGACACTATCTCCGTAAAACGATATTGCTCCGCTACGGTGCTCACGGATAGCAGCAATTCGTTCCCAAGATACAACGACGTCGTCTCGGAATAGTAGCACTTCAAATTTCGAGACCGGCGAACCTTTCCGTAGGATTTTCGGACTCTCGATGCAGAAGATGAGCTCTCTAATGCTTAGATGCTTGAATGCTTCGAATGATTGAATGAATGAAATGATCTAGTGGAGGGTTCTATTTATACTGAGTGAAGAGGTAAGTATCCTTTGGTTCGGACAGATCTGGACCGTTCATAACGAAAGGGTATAACCCTTTAAAGGTCATTTAATCTCGTCCATTGATCTAAAGATTTATAACTCTTCAGATCCATCTTGATCTCGGCCGTCAGATTAGAACATTTAATCCGACGCCTCAGATCCATTCTCCCACTTCACATTCAAATCTTTGATCCGACGCTCCAGATCGCACCTTCTTGCGATCTGGCCAGATCTTTGATCTGACGACCATCATTGAACGTATCTTGAACAATTAATTTCTCATTCACCCTTAATTGGTTTTGAGCAAATTAATAGTCTAGATTTATCTACACGAAACGTAGATTTCGATTTTGAAGTCAAACTTGACTTTCAACGATCGATGGCATCAAAATCATATCCAACAATCCTCCACATGAATGGAAATTAATGCATTTATTGCATGTATGTATGCTGACACTTTACAAGAGTCCAATCGATAAGTCAATACATCGGGATAGGTAGCTTGTGGCTTTGAACCTTCCGTAGTGGAATGCTATCGAGTATACTAGGCTGCGCAGTGAACGTGATGTCTTGAACTGCTCAGCTGTTGGTGTATACTAAGACAATAACACCCACACAGAGACTCATCTCACCTACTTTTAGTTCTCATGGGTTGGTTCCGTTTCGGCCATGGACACCATCTTGGATTCATGAGTGTTTCATTGAAGCGGCCTGTCTTCACACTCACATAGGTGACACTTCTATCAAGAGTATCCTACTATACTCCACCTTGTAAAGGTATAGAAGTCATTAAAAGCATAAGCTTAGCCTCACTACATGTGGTAGGGCAGCACCAATTCATCCTAGGATTGGGATAGAGATAACACATCTCTTGTGCTGTTACACAACTTCTGTAACTTCGTTGTCCCATTGAACCAAGATCTTGGGATCTCCAGTCAACAAGGTTGGGTTACCGCTACATCCGTTTTTAGTTGTAGATTTTTAATCCCATTCCTCTTGATGAGCAGTATACTTGATCTCGATTTAGCCCCTTCGTAAGGGGATCTGCCAAATTATCTTTAGATTTGACATAATCGATTGCAATCACTCCATTCGANCTCGAGCAGCAACATTGAAAGGGCCACATACATCAGAATGTATGAGTCCTAACAAATCTGTTGCCCTCTCGCTATGTCCACTAAAGGGAGTCTTAGTCATCTTGCCTAGAAGGCATGACTCGCATGTCTCATATGATTCAAAATCAAATGAATCCAGCAATCCATCCTTATGGAGCTGGGACAAGCGACTCTCATTTATGTGGCCTAAGTAACAGTGCCAGAGATAGATTGGGTTCAACTCATTTGATCTCAACCTCTTGGTACTTACATTATAGATAGGGCGTTCTAAGTCTAGAATGTAGAGTCCGTTGGTAAGATCTGCACTACAATAGAACATTTCATTTAAATAGACTGAACAACATTTATTCTTAATTATAAATGAGAAGCCTTTCTTGTCTAGACAAGAAACAGAAATTATGTTCTTAGTAAGTGCAGGTACATAACAACAATCATCTAGTTCCAGTACAAGCCCAGAGGGCAGAGATAGAAAATAAGTTCCTACAGCAACAGCAGCAACTCGTGCTTCATTGCCTACTCGTAGGTCCACCTCGCCCTTTGCCAATGCCCTGCTATTTCTCAGCCCCTGCACATTGGTACAAATGTGAGAAGCACATCCAGTATCTAATACCCATGATGTAGAAATAGAAAGGTTGACTTCTATAACATATATACCTGAAGTAGAAGACTCGCTTCTCTTCTTCTAAAGATCCTCCAGGTAGATCTTGCAGTTTCTTTTCCAATGCCCTTTCTCACCGCAATGGAAATAGGTGGCATCCTTCTGCACCCCACCCTTGGGTTTAAGTGCTGCAGAGCTGGCTTTGCCCTTGGTTTGGGTCTTACCCTTACCTTTGGGCTTCCACTTGCCCTTGCCTTTGCCCTTCTGTACCATCAGGACGGTACTAGGCTTGGTGAGATTAGGCTCAGCATTTCTTAACATGTTGAGTATCTCGGGAAGTGGTTTGTCTAATTCGTTCATGTTGTAATTCATGACGAATTGACGGTAACCTGGCGGCAACGATTGCAGAATCAGGTCGGTAGCCAGCTCTTGGCCCAAGGGAAATCCTAGTCTATCGAGGTTCTCGACGTACCCAATCATCTGGAGTACGTGAGTTCCTACTGGGGTTCCCTCTTTCATCTTGCATGAAAAGAGGGTCTGAGTCACTTCGAACCGCTCATGCCTTGCCTGCCCTTGATATAATTGCTTGAGGTGGCCAATCATATCGTAAGCATTCATGTTCTCGTGTTGCTTCTGAAGCTCAGAGGACATGCAGCATAGCATTAGGCACGACACGTCTAACGCGTCGTCTTGATGCTTCTGATGAGCATCTCTAACGCTACGGATGGCTGAGGGTGGTGGTGCTTCAGGAACTGCTTGCTCTAGAACGTACAGCTTACGTTCCTGTTTGAGGACTATCCTCATGTTCCTGTACCAGTCCAAGAAATTAGCTCCAGTGAGCTTGTCCTTCTCAAGGACAGATCGCAGAGTGAGAGTATTCGCGTTTGAAGACATGGCAATCTACAACAGATAAATGCAGAGAATAAATATCATATTTTAGTAATCATCTAATTAGGCCTTTAATTAAATGATGCTCCCACTAAATTATAGGAATTTTGGTGGAATCAAGTCATTGGAGTGGTCAAACCACACTACTAGTTCCATACCAATTTACTATAATTTATGTGGGACAAGATCCACATCATACTATGCCTTGAGTTAGCTTTGGCTAAATCGCCCAAGACTTAGTATGATCGGTAGATAACTAATTTATCAATTACATCTCTATGCAACTCTTGTTTATAGGATCAAGATTTAACGTTTACGAATAATCATGAGTTAGCTTTGGCTAAATCGCTCAAGACTATTTAAAACGGTGATTTTGTCCTACCCTTTCCAACTATTGGAATACGCCTATAGCTTTACTCGATCCAATTGAGTTTACTAGTTACTCAATCTGATTGAGCTCGATCTAACCCAAGCCGTGATAGGCGGGACCAAGGTTGTCCCTCCGCATCCTACCAAGATTAAATGCGTTGCTCTGCTTTGGCAGAATCGACAAGCGCATATGATCGAGGTAGTGATGGGTATCAGGACCCGGTAGGCGTTTACGAGTTGATTCGATTTTAGATCTAATCTAATCGAGGAGGTGCATCACATCTAGGTATTTATGAAATCTAATTTAATCCTAAATGTGTATTAAGTGCACATCAAAATGTGGTTCCCACATTACTTGTGCATCTCATACACTTAAGTTTATTTTTACTATTCTACATTATCATGCATCATATACATCACAAGCATAGCAATAATAAAAATAAGCATAAGTGACTTGGTCATGGCCCTGCTAAGACCCTCTCAAGCCAATGAGAGGATCCGATGGTCAACCTAGGTATAGAGGCTTCTCCAAGCGCTTCCTCTTGACCGTCTTGGTGTTGTCGGCTAGTTCTCCCGAGTCCAAGTTCTCCGGAATTTCCGTCGTCTTCACTTTTGTACATTACAAATTTTTTATACTCGAGTTACATTCGAGTCTAAATATGAAATATAATAGAAATAAAATATTAAAAGCCGACACGCAAGTCGCAAACACAATACAACACGCACATGTACAAAAACGGCGCGCAGGCCGTATTATGAATTACAACACAATTTTAATCTTATTAAAAATTGGGTTTTGGGCCATGACCATCACGCTACTGTACATAATTCAAAATTATGTAATTTTACAGATTTTATATAATTTTTCTACTGATTTTTAGAATTTTTCGAGTCACAACTCCGCGGCGGTCCCGTTAAGCGGGTTTCGGGCACAATCACGTGACAAGGCCCCTTGCGGGGTTAGGGGCGGCGCCCCTACTCACGAAATTAATTTCGTGAGTGTCGTATCGCGATCTAACAGTGCCTAACCCGCTGTCCCAAAATCTATTTGGGCAAAACTTGCCGTTTCGGAGAAGTTTTTCTCGGTGGTCGAAGTGTACAAGTGCTTCACACTCGTTGCTTCGCCTCTACGAGAAAAATACTCATAAAATCCTAAAAATTAGAAAAATTACAGAATCATAAACTACTCTAAATTTTGTATCCCATACAAAAAAAATAAATAAATACGTGCTTTGCACGTGGCTCTGATACCACTGTTGGGTTTTTCGGGCCGCGAAAACCGCCTTTTCGCGTCGCGGAAACCCCGAGAACCCAAAGCCATGGATCTCGTGCGAAGAAAAATTCCGAAACAAAAAAAAACACGTATTCATTTCATGCTCAAAACTCGATCTACTCCTAGATCTAAAGAGGGATAAACCATTTTACCTTTGGTGCGTGCCCCGCTTAATCCCGCTCGTTCCTTTTGGATGTCGGATCTCTAGGACGTCAAGTGCCGTCCCTCTAGAAGTATCCACGCGAACAAAGTGGATGGAGGAAACCCTTTAGGTGTGCTAGCACCTTTCAAGGGTTCGACCAAGAGGAGAAGAAGAAGAAGAGCACAAACACTTGGAGGAGGAAGATGAGAAGACACACCATCAGGAAAAATGGAACCAACACTTGGTTTTCTTTCTCATTGTGGCCGGCCACATAATTGCCATTAATGGCCATTAAGTGGCCGGCCATAATGGCCATTAATGGCCATTAAGTGGCCTGTCATAACCCCCTTTCAATTTGAATTCAAATTCAAATGGGGGGGGGGTTACAACCTTTGGAGATGATGTGGAGCATCATCATTGGTCAAATACCAAGTCAAGTCATCACTTGGTCAAGTCAAGGTGAGGTGGCCTTTTGGTCAAGTCAAACTTGACCATTAATCTTCCTTGATGAGGTGGCATCCACACTTAATGCTCTTGATGATGTGGAGCATCATCAATGGTTGGCTCCATGCCAATTCATCACCATGATGTGGCATTAAGTCAAGTCTAACTTGAGGTGGATTTGGGTCAAGTCAAACTTGCCTTTTATGGACTTTCCATATTTAGTCAAGTCAAACTTGACTCCATTTCTTCTCCCATGTCAAGTCTAACTTGAAGTGGAACCATGTCAAGTCAAACTTGATTTGGATTTGGGTCAAGTCAAACTTGCCTTTTATGGACTTTCCATATATAGCCAAGTCAAACTTGACTTCATTTTTTTCTCCATCTATTTGTTCTTTGCGTGTGACCCTATAGGTTCTTGTAACGTTGGCAATGCTTCTAACCTCTTAGAAACATAAGCAATGAGCGGTATCTAGCAACACATCATTGCTACCCAAGTTACAAGAATGTTGAGATCCAACATCACCAATGTGACTACTAATTATGACTTTCATAATATGTGACAATGTCCTTCTATCGTCGATATCTAGATTGATCTTCTATGAAGCATAGACCGTGTCATCCTCCAATCAATCTATGTGTCTTGAACTCCAAGTAGACTCACTATAATCAAATAAGCTCAATATCTCATATTGCCTTATTTGGGCATGGCCATGCACTTAGTGATCTCACTCTATCAAGACTATGATATCTCTCCCGTCATATAGGAGGGATAGATCCCATCTACATCACTCACATCCCTCCGCATAATTTGTTACATACCCAGTAATCGCCTTTATAGTCCACCCAGTTACGGGTGACGTTTGACGAAACCAAAGTACATAACTCCTTATGTAGGGAACTATGGTGACTTCAGGTCTAAGGACTAATAGTCATACTAATAGTCACATGAGAAAGTATATGACACTCATATAACGATCCATGATACTTTCTCATGGTGGGTCATTCAGTATACATTCTCCAATGCATACTCATGTGTCAACTTGATATCTCATATCCATGACTTGTAAGATCAAGTCATCGTGTTGACCTACATGCTAGTCTCTATGCATTAACATTGTCCCTGAATGTTAATACTTGACTAGGAATAATTAAGAGTAGTGTTCTCTATATCATCTCACTATCGATTCAACCAATCGATTGATATAGATATGAACCTACTACCAAGGACGTTATTACACTTAGTTATTTGGCACCAATACAAGTAAGTATAATAACCATAATCAAATGCCTTTATATATATATATGAAATATGATACAATGAGTCCATACAACAACCATCACATGATTGGCTCTAGGGCTCTCACTAACAATAAACATATCCATAAGAACATTCATGGCATGACACGATACTTGGCATAGACATAAACATCGTAAACATTCATAGCATGGCATGGTGCTTGGCGTAAACATAGACATAATACACATAATCTCATAAACATTCTTAGCATGGTATGAACCTAAATAAAATCATGGCATCCTAACTCAGCTTAACATAATTAAATCATGGCATCATGAATTATTATCGACATAATTAAAATCATGGCATTCTAACTTTGCATAAATATAATTAAATCATGGCATCCTAAACTAGCATGAACATAAATAAATCATGGCATTCTAACTTAACATAAAACTAGTTAAATCATGGCACCCTAAACTAGCATGTACATAAATAAATCATGGCATCCTAAACTAGCATGAACATAAGTAAATCATGGCATTCTAGACTAGCATGAACACAATCAAATCATGGCATTATATATTAACACAAAACATAAACAAAATCATTTGGATAAACATACCTTGCATAAACTTCCTTTGCATACTATTCTTATCATAAATATAATGCATAACATGGATGGATGCATGTGGCAATTGCATATATATATATATAGATGCTTAATCTTTAAAAACATGCTTTTAAAATATCATAACATTCATTGGGCCCTGGCTTGTACCACATTCATTCATCATATGCGCGCATCCCTAAGTAAATACGAGGTAGCTAATCTCGACCTACTAGGATAAGGACAGCTTCATCGGTAGTCCCGAACCGTAAGGTCAGCATCATCGGTAGTCCCGAACCGTGGACAGCATCATCGGTAGTCCAGAACCGTGGACCTTACTTAGGTCCGGTACAAGCCCATAAAATAAAATATAATGCTTTCACATGCTTTCCATTCATCATCATTCATTCATCATACTTGTCATTCATCATCATTCATTCATCATACTTAACATCATCGTTATGCCCTAAAGGCATGTACTTTAACCTCATTCATAAGACATGGCATACTTACATCTTATTCATAAAACATGGCATATCCTTCATAAACATGGCATATCATTCATAAACATGGCATATCATTCATAAGACATGGCATACTTACATATTATTCACAAATCATGGCACATGTCTAAACATCTATGACTTAACATATAATTCATGACATACAAACTAAGGGTTTAGTTAACATAGAACTTTTTCCATCTTACTAAGCATCTTTGGAGATTTAACCCAACCCTAGCCCTAGGTTATGTCCTTGGCCGAAAGTCCCCAAGGAACCCTAGGTCCATGAAACTTCACATAACCTCTCAACTAACATCCCATACATATATACTAGGCCATAGGGAACATTTAATCCCATACTTAAGGCCAACCCTAATCCTTTGACCCAACTCTTGCTCTTGGCCGAACCTTCAAGGCCATGGGGGCATGGAAAAATTTCCAATAAAACCCCAAATCAATTGCTTAAACACCAACCTTACCTTACCATAGGGCCATTGGGACCCTTACTTGAAATAAGCCCTAACTTCCCACCCTATTAGGGTTCTTGGCCGAAACCTATAAGGTCTCTAGGCCATGTGAAACATTCACATAAACACCCTCCATCTCTCTTATATCATGATAAAACATAAAACATATGCTTGAGGTCTTAAACCCAACCCTACACATGGGTCCTTCATGTTGGCCGAAACCCTAGGCTATCCTAGGGTACCCCAAAAATTCCCAAATATTATACTTAACCTCTAAACATCATAAGGGAATATTAAATAACATTATACAGATTTTTATCATCATTATGGACCCTAAAACATGGTGGCCGAAACCCATAGGGTTTCTAGGGTGTTGATTCTATTCCTTTCATGTTGGCCGAAACCTTAAGGTGTCTTAGGGTACTACAAAAATTCCCAAAAATTATACATAACCTCTAAACATCATAAGGGAACATTAAATAACATTATCATGATTTTTATCATAATTATAGACCTGTAAATCTTGGTGGCCGAAACCCTTAAACTTAGGGTTCTTAGTTTTGTTTCTTTCATGTAGGCCGAAACTCTAGGGTGTCCTAGGGTACTATAAAAATTCCCAAAAATTGTAATAAACATATAAACATCATAAGGGAACAATAAATAACATTATCATGATTTTTATCATAATTATAGACCTGTAAATCATGGTGGCCGAAACCCTTAAACTTAGGGTTCTTAGTTTTGTTTCTTTCATGATGGCCGAAACCCTAGGGTGTCCTAGCATACTCTAAAAATTCCCAAAAATTGTACTTAACATCTACACATCATAAGGGAACATTAAATAAGATTATCATGATTTTTAGCATAATTATAGACCTGTAAATCATGGTGGCCGAAACCCTTAAACTTAGGGTTCTTGGTTTTCTTTCCTTTCAACATCAAATTCGAAAACTAAACAATATATCATGCTAAAAATCATGGAAATCATAGGGAACTATTATACCACAGGTGAGGGAGTCTTACATTCAGGTTTCTTGATTTTTAGACCTTAGATGGGAAGAAGAAGGAAGACTTGTTGTCTCTTGATCACCCCTAGCCTTGGAACCTTAGGAAACCTTTAGATCTTGGTGGTAGGACCTTCTTGTGGAGTTTTCCCATGGGAAAATCTCCCTTGTAGATTTCGTCTAGGATGAGAAAGAAGGAGGAAGAGAATGCAATAGGTGCAGAGAAGAGAATAACTCCCAAAACCCCCCTCTTTATAACCCATTAAGGTGGTGAATGAAGAGTCTCTCCATGACTCTTCATCTTCTTCTTAATCTCAACTTATATCCACTTCATTTCCTCATAGAAATCCCTTGCTAGGTGAGTTGGTTAAGGCTTACATGGTTGTACAAGAGGTCCAAGGTTCAATCCTTGGCTCATGCACCTTTATTTTTATTTTATTTTCATTTCATTTATTTTATTATTTTTATTTCTTAAATTCCGAAAATCCCCCTAAAATCACCCATAATTATGCCAATATTCCTAAATAAAATTCTTTTATATTTATATTAATTTTACCTAATTTATATTAATTTTACCTAATTAATACCCATTTTTGGAGCCCATTTAAAGCTCATTAGTACCTAGTTTTTCTCAATTTAAATGAGAAAACATGGATTTCTAGGCCCAATTTTACATAATTATTTCTGGGCCCCTCGGAAAATTATCTAGACATGCTCAATATTTTAAGAAAATATTAGGAGAATTTTCTGGGTCATTACAATCCCCCATACCTCGTGAAAGTTCGTCCTCGAACTTAGAATAACTCCGGGTACTTGCGCCTCATCTCGTCCTTGCGTTCTCAGGTAGCTTCTTCGAACCGTTGACTTTGCCATAGGACCTTGACTAAGGGTACCTCCTTACTCCTCAGCTTCTTGACTTCCTTATCCAAAATCTGGATGGGTCTGCTCTCATAGCTTAGGTCCTCTTGCACCTGCACCGTCTGTGGCTCAATCACTTGGTCCATATTTGGAATACACTTTTTCAGCAGGGACACATGGAATACGTTATGGATAGCTGACATCTCTGGAGGCAGCTCTAACTCATACGCCACTTTACCGACTCTTTTCAGAATCAGGTACGGCCCCACATAGCTCGGACTTAACTTTCCTTTCTTTCCAAATCTTGTCACCCCCTTCATAGGAGCCACTTTCAGAAACACCCAATCTCCAACATTAAACTCCAGGGGTCTACGCCGGACATCGGCATAACTCTTCTGCCGGCTCTGAGCAGTTTCTATCCGTTATCGGATATTCTGTATAGCTCGGGTGGTGCTGTTGATGATATCCGTTGTGAGCCCCATCTCCTTCTTTTCACCACCCTCATACCAACACATCGGAGACCTACATCTCCTCCCATACAACGCTTCATAAGGTGCCATCCCAATAGTAGCTTGGTAGCTATTATTGTAAGCGAATTTCGCTAAACATAGATATCGACACCAGCTTCCTTTGAATTCCAGGGTACAACCTCGCAACATGTCTTCCAGTACTTGATTCACCCGTTCGGTTTGTCCATCAGTCTGAGGGTGAAAAGCGGTGCTAAATCGCAATTTAGTGCCCAGAGACTTCTGAATACACTCCCAAAAATGCGAATTAAAGCGACCATCCCTATCTGAGATGATGGTCTTGGGAACTCCATGAAGCCTGATTATCTCCTTAACATATAATTGAGCCAATTGCTCAATCGAATAAGTCATCTTGATAGCTAAGAAGTGAGCAGACTTAGTCAACCTGTCCACAATGACCCATATCGCATCATATCCATTTGTAGTCCGGGGTAGTCCTGAAATGAAATCCATTGAAATGTCTTCCCATTTCCATTCTGGAATTGGAAGTGGCTGCAGAACTCCTCCGGGTCGCTGGTGTTCTGCTTTCACTTGTTGGCAAGTCATGCAAGTACTGACATGCTGGGCCACGTCTCTCTTCATCTCGGACCACCAGAACTTCTCTTTCAAATCTTGATACATCTTAGTGGATCCTGGATGCATTGAGTAAGGGGTTCCGTGAGCTTCTGCCAGTATTTCCTTTCGAAGCTCCGGATCATTAGGGATACATAGACGATCCCTAAGGTAAAGTACTCCCCCTTCAGCGATATGAAAACCATCGCCCTTTCCTTCTAGGATCTCCTGTTTTATTTTCTGAAGACTCAAATTACTATTTGGTTTTTCCAAATGTCTTCACGTAGCGCTACCATTTCCTTTATGTAATTGATACCATTGTGTGACATGACCGGTCACGCATTGTTAATATCAGATTCTTAAATATAAGATTGAACCACATTCTTAACAAATTGTATTACGACTACCTAGACCTTATTGGTTCACAAAAAGCCAACAGGACTCAATGAAGTAGATGGGCTGCCATCAGGCCCATAACAAAGTACATCATGGCAGTCGCTGCCGCTCCCTCGTTCATCCCTCCCTGACCTACCTCAGGATCTTCCACTGTCTCCATCGGATCCTCTTCCTCTATCTCGGGAACCTCCACAGCCACTTCAGGATCTTCCCCAAACATCCCGGGGTCTTCCTCCCACATCTTGAGCATCTCGGGGTCTTCTACGAACACCTCGAGATCGTCCTCGCTCATCGGGTCTTCCTCAAACATCTCGAGCATCTCGGGGTCCTCCTCGAATGGCTCGGGGTCCTCCGCGTACATTTCAGGATCCTCTTCGGACGGCTCGGGATCCTCCTCGTACATCTCAGGATCCTCCTCGGGGTCTTCCTCGAATGGCTCAGGTGTTGGGACCGGGTGCATGTCGACAAGGATACGAGTTCGTAAAATTTAAAATTTTACGTGCAGCGGAAGAGTTTGCATAAAATAATTTCCTAAATTATTTTAACTTCGTATCTAGCATGCAACCTTATAGTGTATCGACATAATCATAAAATAAAAGTTTGCGAAAAGTAAACTAATTTACCAAGTACCTCGCGTAACTCGAAGTAAGGGACGAGATCCAACCGTAGCGTCCCTTGGAAGCTTCGCCTCTATTCGCGTCCACGCCGAGTTCTCTTCGGGATGACTTCGCAAAGTCACGAGTTTTGTGCCGACGAGAACTACTAGATTCTCTATAGGCACAACTTGAAAGATCAAGAGAAGAGTTAGAAACTAACCAACAAGAAGCAACGGAATCGAATTCCGAGAGGAGAGGAGTCGCTATCCGCTTCTTCTTCTTCTTGTTCGGGTTCTTCTTCTTCTAGTGGCTCACGGCAACACCTCCTTGGTGTTGTGATTGGGCACCGGCCCTAGAGGAACTAGGGTGTGCCGGCCCTAGAGAGCTAGGGTGCGCCGGCCCTAAGGAAAGAAGAAGAGAAGGAGGAGAGAAGAGAGGGAGAGAATAATTAATCTCTTAATTACTCAATTGGAATTAAGGGCTAGCCTTTGGTTCCTTTATATAGTAGCAACTCCTTTGCTAAGTCTCCCTCTAAACCGAATTAACGGAATTAACAAAATTAGTTATAAGAAATTTATCTTATAAATTTTCTTATTGCTTATTCCTTTTAAGCCTAGTTTTATTATAACCATTTATAATAAAACAAATTAGTTATCATAAGAAATTTATCCTATAAATTTTTTTATGAATTTTATTATAACTAACTTTATAATAAAACTAATTATTTATCATAAGAAATTTATCCTATAAAATCTTATGAATTAATCCCGTTTAAACCAAGTCTTTATTATAAACTAATTTATAATAAAAGCTAATTCTTCTTCTCTTTAAATTATGGAATAAATTTTATAAGAAATTTATAAACATTCTTATTATGGATAAATCAATTCATAATTGATTTTATAAAATTAAAATGAACCAACTCATGGATTATTTTAATCTTCCATAAAAGAATAAATTTCTATAAATTTTATTTATATAAATTTCTGTATACAAATTTATTTATCCATAATTTATAAAATAAATCGCGCTAGATTTATTTTATTAATTAAACCAATTAATTTGGTTTTCTCCTTTTATTTGGCCGGCCACCAAAGAGGGGTTAACACCCTCTTTGGACGGCCAAACCCAACCCGGACCGTCGCGAATTAAACTCATTTAATTCGCCCAAAAAGCCTTCAAAAGACTTAGCCATTTTTAGCTTCTAATGTGCCTCTGACTAACTCAGATTCGTCTTATTTCTCTTGATCGGAAAATCCAATTTTCAACTCGTTTTAAATCCCTCGGATTACTCATAGTGCGTGTGACTAAATAGGCTTTCGATTTATGTTGGCCGTCTATAATTAACTAATTATAGAACGATCATGAGTGGCACCTAGTAGTACATCATGATCCCCAATTAATCGAAAGATCAACGGTTTGACCTCAGAAGAAATTATTCTGAAACCCTTCAGCAGCTCTAATGAATCGTGCCCCATTCCCTTCACCACCTTATACCCACTTGGTTCAGGACACGGTCGATGGTGTCAGTCCCCACTAGGCTGACTACGTCACGCCTAGCCCAAGTAATGTCTTACTCGTCCTTTGGATTTCTAATTACTCTCATGTATTTTAGAGACTCTCACTCAAAACATGATATGCTCTGGCCAGAGGCTTTGAGTAACAATCCGACGATAGGCCTGGGTATACATCTCCTCGCAAGGAGTGGTGAATCCTTTGTAGGCTATTCAAACATCTTCGGGCACTTCGGCTTATACCCGATCATCCTGGGTCCACACCTCCTTGGAGATGCTTGCTTAAGATGTCAAAGTATAAGTCTCCATGACCAAGATGACTTAAACACCGCAAGTCAAAGGAACATCGCACTTAAGCCGCAGTAAGATCTTCATTGACATATCTACATGTAGATTCCCATATGAAGTCTTACAGCTAGTCACTCCAATGAACTAGTTCCCTTAACTAGCATCCATGTTTATCTCCGGACATCCCAATGTCACCAGCCAGTGAGAATCAGCTGATTAGAGAATAACCCATGCTAGTCTCAACAGAATTGATAGTGTCCGTTTTTATCAACTCATCGACTAGGGATATTTTCAATACTTCACATTTGCGCATTTAGAGATAATCACTAGTTGTGATCTCATCACAAATTCTCTTATACTGTGAGTTGTATTGCGGACATTCAGTAGATGAGTTTAAGATCCCAATCAAATACACAAGCATGTATACTCAAATAGTGAATTATCATTTATTAATATAAATGTTTTACAATCATAAGGCGATTGCCTTAGGACACTTCTCTCATATCACTAACAAACTCCCACTTGGCCTAATGCCAATCGCTACGGTATCCAATAACACAGGCTCTAACATGACCCTCAAACTTGCTTTGAGGCAAGGCCTTAGTTAAAGGATCCGCAATATTCCTTTCAGTGGGAACTCTCTCAATTTGTATGTCATTCCTACTTATAATCTCTCTGATCAGATGATAGCGGCGAAGCACGTGTTTGGATCGCTGATGAGACCTTGGTTCCTTTGCTTGTGCAATAGCTCCATTGTTGTCGTAGTAAACCAGCATTGCATCATCAATGGTTGGAACCACGCCAAGTTCAGAGACGAACTTCTTGATCCAGACTGCTTCCTTTGCTGCTTCCGAAGCTGCGATATATTCCGCTTCCGTGGTGGAATCCGCTACAGTGTCTTGTTTAGAACTTTTCCAACTAACTGCGCCTCCATTCAAAGTAAATACGTATCCAGACTGCGATTTGGAGTCATCCTTATCTGTCTGGAAACTGGCATCTGTATACCCACGTATTACCAAATCTCCTTCTCCATATATTAGGAACACATCCTTAGTTCTTCTTAAGTACTTAAGGATTGTCTTAACAGCCGCCCAGTGATCCATTCCTGGATCCGACTGGTATCTGCTTGTGACGCTCAAAGCATTCGATACATCAGGCCTAGTACATAACATAGCATACATGATAGATCCTATCGCGGATGCATAGGGAATCTTATTCATGCAAATCCTCTCGTCTTCTGTGCGCGGACACATTGACTTTGAAAGGTTGATCCCATGCCTAATGGGAAGGTAACCTTTCTTGGATTCCGACATGCTAAACCTTTTTAGCACTCGGTCTATATATGTAGACTGCGAAAGACCAAGCAACCGTTTTGATCTATCTCTATAGATTCTAATCCCAAGGATATAGGTTGCTTCTCCCAGGTCTTTCATGGAGAAAGTTTTGGATAACCAAATTTTAACTGTCTGTAAGACTGAAATATCGTTTCCTATAAGTAAGATGTCGTCGACATATAATACTAGGAATACGACTACACTCCCACTAACCTTCTTGTACACACAGGGTTCGTCAGGATTTTGTGAGAAATTAAACTTTTTGATTGTCTCATCAAAACGGATGTTCCAGCTCCTAGATGCTTGCTTCAGTCCATATATGGATCGTCGAAGCTTGCATACCTTGGTTTTATCAACCGATGTGAAACCTTCAGGCTGTATCATGTATACGTCCTCAAGCAGGTTTCCGTTAAGGAAAGTTGTTTTCACATCCATTTGCCATATCTCATAATCATAATGAGCTGCTATGGCTAGGAGCATCCGAATGGATTTAAGCATAGCTACTGGCGAATAGGTTTCGTCATAATCAATTCCTTGTTTCTGATGATATCCTTTTGCCACTAATCTAGCCTTAAAGGTAACAACATTACCTTCCATGTCGGTTTTCTTCTTGAAAACCCACTTGCACCCTATGGGCTTAATCCCTTCAGGTGGGTTAACCAAGTCTCATACTGATTTTCGTACATGGAATCCATTTCCGACTTCATGGCTTCAAGTCATTTGTCCCTTTCTGAACTTTTTAGAACATCTTCATAACTGATAGGTTCGTCATCGCCAATGAGCAACACGTCGTTCGATTCACTTATGAGAAATCCGTATCTCTCTGGAATGTTGCGTGTCCTATCAGACCTACGAAGAGGTGGTGTAGTTTTAGGTTCAACTGATAGCTCATCATTATGAATTATCGGTTGTGGGCCTAGACTCGGTGTCTCTGTAATGTCTATTGGAGTTTCTTGAACTTCATCAAGTTCAATGCCACTCCCACTATTTTCTTGTAAAAGAAATTCTTTTTCTAGAAATACAGCATGCCTTGAAACAAACACCTTTTGTTCCAAGGGATGATAGAATTGGTAACCCTTCGTTTCCTTAGGGTATCCAATAAATAGACATTTATCAGACTTAGCATCCAATTTGTCTGATACAACCCGCTTCACGTAAGCAGGACAACCCCATATCTTAAGGTGAGTTAAGTGAGGTTTCTTACTATTCCAAATCTCATATGGAGTAGTAGAGACTACCTTGGTCGGGACTCTGTTTAATAAATAAACAGCTGTCTTAAGTGCATAACCCCAAAGGATTTTGGAAGAGTTGCATGATTCATCATCGACCTAACCATGTCCATCAAGGTTCGGTTTCGCCTCTCAGATACACCATTATGCTGTGGTGTATATGGCGGAGTCCATTGGGATAATATCCCATTGTCCCTTAGATAATCTTGAAACTCTTGACTTAAGTATTCACCACCCCGATCGGATCGAAGAATTTTAATACTTTTGCCAAGCTGTTTCTCTACTTCATTTCTGAACTCTTTGAATTTCTCAAAGGCTTCAGATTTGTGTTTCATCAAGAACACGTACCCGAATCGTGAGTGATCATCGATAAAGGTGATGAAGTAGCTATAGCCTCCTTGTGCAAGAGTTGACATTGGTCCACATACATCAGTATGTATTAGACCAAGCAATTCTCCCACTGGATTACCTTTTCCGGTAAAGGGTAATTTGGTCATCTTGCCTTTTAAGCACGATTCGCATGTATCAAATGAATCGGGTTCAAATGATTCCAAAATTCCACATCGGTGCAATTCGGTCATGCGTTTCTTACTTACATGGCCAAGACGGCAATGCCAAGTGTAGGAGTCTATTCGACTATCTATTCGAGCACGTTTGTTGCTAACTTCGATATTGAAAATGTCACTGGATAAATCTAACGTGTAGATGCCATTGCACAAAGTTCCATTCCCATAAAGAACGCCATTTAAAGTTATGTAACAACAATTGTTACTAAAAGTCAAATGTTAACCTTTTTCATTCAAACATGAAATAGATACAATGTTCTTCATTAACGAAGGAACGAAATAACAATTATCCAGTTCTAAGATACGTCCAGTCGGGAGCTTTAGCAAGTATGTTCCGATGGCAACAGCAGCAATCCTTGCTCCATTTCCAACTCGCAAATCTGCTTCTCCCTTGACGAGTCTTCTTCTATTCCTTAGCCCTGTATGTCATTACATATATGTGAGCTACACCCAGTATCAAGTACCCAGGTATTTGAGGAAATAGGAGTGACATTCAATAACGAAGATACCTGAAGAGGACGGGGCATCGGATGCCTTCTTCTTCAAGGACTCAAGATAAACCTTGCAATTTCTTC
>JAGFNQ010009675.1:0-39258 GCA_024364735.1 Boesenbergia rotunda | reverse complement strand
CTGCTGAAGACTGTAAGAGCCTTCTGTGAAGCAGGATCAAAGACGGTACTGTTAGTTGGTTCCTTGAAGAAATGTTCTAAGAGGAAGGCCAAAGAACAGAATAAGGGAAAGAAGAAAAAGGCCAAAAAGACTGAAAATACCCTAAAAGGCACTTGCCATCACTGTGGCAAGGAGGGTCACTGGCGAAGAAACTGCAAGGTTTATCTTGAGTCCTTGAAAGAGAAGGCATCCGATGCCCTATCCTCTTCAAGTATCTTCGTTATTGAATGTCACTCTATTTCCTCAAACACATGGGTACTTGATACTAGGTGTAGCTCACATATATGTAATGACATACAAGGGCTAAGGAATAGAAGAAGACTCGTCAAGGGAGAAGCGAATTTGCGAGTTGGAAACGGAGCAAAGATTGCTACTGTTGTCATTGAAACATATTTGCTAAAGCTCCCTACAGGACGTGTCTTAGAATTGGATAATTGTTATTTGGTTCCTTCGTTAATAAAGAACATTGTATCTATTTCATGTTTGAATGAAAAGGGTTATCATTTAACTTTTAGTAACAATTGTTGTTACATAACTTTAAATGGCGTTCTTTATGGGAATGGAACTTTGTGCAATGGTATCTATACGTTAGATTTATCCAGTGACGTTTTCAATATCGAAGTTAGCAACAAACGTGCTCGAATAGATAATCGAATAGACTCCTACACTTGGCATTGCCGTCTTGGCCATGTAAGTAAGAAACGCATGACCGAATTACACCGATGTGGAATTCCGGAATCATTTGAACCCGGTTCATTTGATACATGCGAATCATGCTTAAAAGGCAAGATGACCAAATTACCCTTTTCCGGAAAAGGTAATCCAGTGGGAGAATTGCTTAGTCTAATACATACTGATGTATGTGGACCAATGCCAACTCTTGCACAAGGAGGCTATAGCTACTTCATCACCTTTATCGATGATCACTCACGATTCGGGTACGTGTTCTTGATGAAACACAAATCTGAAGCCTTTAAGAAATTTAAAGAGTTCAGAAATGAAGTAGAGAAACAGCTTGGCAAAAGTATTAAAATACTTCGATCCGATCGGGGTGGTGAATACTTAAGTCAAGAGTTTCAAGATTATCTTAGGGACAATGGGATATTATCCCAATGGACTCCGCCGTATACACCACAGCATAATGGTGTATCTGAGAGGCGCAACCGAACCTTGATGGACATGGTTAGGTCGATGATGAATCATGCAACTCTTCCAAAATCCTTTTGGGGCTATGCACTTAAGACAGCTGTTTACTTGCTAAATAGCGTCCTGACCAAGGTAGTCTATACTACTCCATATGAGACATGGAATAGTAAGAAACCCCACTTAACTCACCTTAAGATATGGGGTTGTACTGCTTATGTGAAGCGGATTGTATCAGACAAATTGGATGCTAAGTCTGATAAATGTCTATTTATTGGATACCCTAAGGAAACGAAGGGTTACCAATTCTATCATCCCTTGGAACAAAAGGTGTTTGTTTCAAGGCATGCTGTATTTTTGGAAAAAGAATTTCTTTTACAAGAAAACAGTGGGAGTGGGATTGAACTTGATGAAGTTCAAGAAAGTTATGAAGATGTTCTGAAAAGTTCAGAAAGGGACAAATGGCTTGAGGCCATGAAGTCGGAAATGGATTCCATGTACGAAAACCAAGTATGGGACTTGGTTAACCCACCTGAAGGGATTAAGTCCATAGGGTGCAAGTGGGTTTTCAAGAAGAAAACCGACATGGAAGGTAATGTTGTTACCTTTAAGGCTAGATTAGTGGCAAAAGGATATCGTCAGAAGCAAGGAATTGATTATGACGAAACTATTCGCCAGTAGCTATGCTTAAATCCATTCGGATGCTCCTAGCCATAGCAGCTCATTATGATTATGAGATATGGCAAATGGATGTGAAAATAGCTTTCCTTAACGGAAACCTGCTTGAGGATGTATACATGATACAACCTGAAGGTTTCACATCGGTTGATAAAACCAAAGTATGCAAGCTTCGACGATCCATATATGGACTGAAGCAAGCATCTAGGAGCTGGAACATCCGTTTTGATGAGACAATCAAAAAGTTTGATTTCTCACAAAATCCAGACGAACCTTGTGTGTACAAGAAGGTTAGTGGGAGTGCAGTCGTATTCCTAGTATTATATGTCGATGACATATTACTTATAGGAAATGATATATCAGTCTTACAGACAGTTAAAATTTGGTTGTCCAAAACTTTCTCCATGAAAGACCTGGGAGAAGCAACCTATATCCTTGGGGTTAGAATCTATAGTGATAGATCAAAATGGTTGCTTGGTCTTTCGCAGTCTACATATATAGACCGAGTGCTAAAAAGGTTTAGCATGTCAGAATCCAAGAAAGGTTACCTTCCCATCAGGCATGGGATCAACATTTCAAAGTCTATGTGTCCGTGCACAGAAGACGAGAGGATTTGCATGAATAAGATTCCTTATGCATCCGCGATAGGATCTTTCATGTATGCTATGTTATGTACAAGGCCCGATGTATCGTATGCTTTGAGCGTCACAAGCAAATACCAGTCGGATCCAGGAATAGATCATTGGGCGGCTGTTAAGACAATCCTTAAGTACTTAAGAAGAACTAAGGATGTGTTCCTAATATATGGAGAAGGAGATATGGTAATACGTGGGTATACAGATGCCAGTTTCCAGACAAATAAGGATGACTCCAAATCTCAGTCTGGATACATATTTACTTTGAATGGAGGCGCAGTAAGTTGGAAAAGTTCCAAACAAGACACCGTAGCGGATTCAACCACGGAAGCGGAATATATCGCAGCTTCGGAAGAAGCAAAGGAAGCAGTCTGGATCAAGAAGTTCGTCTCCGAACTTGGCGTGGTTCCAACCATTGATGATGCAGTGCCGGTTTACTGCGACAACAATGGAGCTATTGCACAAGCAAAGGAACCAAGGTCTCATCAGCGATCCAAACACGTGCTTCGCCGCTATCATCTGATCAGAGAGATTATAAGTAGGAATGATATACAAATTGAGAAAATTCCCACTGAAAGGAATTTAGCGGATCGTTTAACAAAGGCCTTGCCTCAGAGCAAGTTTGAGGGTCATGTTAGAGCTTGTGGTATTGGATACCGTAGCGATTGGCATTAGGCCAAGTGGGAGTTTGTTAGTGATATGAGAGAAGTGTCCTAAGGCAATCGCCTTATGATTGTAAATATTTATTTCAATAAATGATAATTCACTATTTGAGTATACATGTTTGTATTTGATTGGGATCTTAAACTCATCTACTGAATGTCCGCAATACAACTCACAGCATAAGAGAATTTGTGATGGGATCACAACTAGTGATTATCTCTAAATGTGCAAATGAGAAGTATTGAAAATATCCCTAGTCGATGAATCGATCAAAACGGACACTATCAATTCTGTTGAGACTAGCATGGGTTATTCTCTAATCAGCTGATTCTCACTGGCTGGTGACATTGGGATGTCCGGAGATAAACATGGATGCTAGTTAAGGGAACTAGTTCATTGGAGTGACTAGCTGTAAGACTTCATATGGTTATCTATATAGATATGTCAATGAAGTTCTTACTACGGCTTAAGTGCGATGTTCCTTTGACTTGCGGTGTTCAAGTCATCTTGGTCATGGAGACTTATACTATAACATCTTAAGCAAGCATCTCCAAGGAGGTGTGGACCCAGGATGATTGGGTATAAGCCGAAGTGCCCGAAGATGTTTGAACAGCCTACAAAGGATTCACCACTCCTTGCGAGGAGATGTATACCCAGGCCTATCGTCGGATTGTTACTCAAAACCTCTGGCCAGATTATATCATGTTTGGAGTGCGAGTCTCTAAAATACATGAGAGTAATTAGAAATCCAAAGGACGAGAAAGACATTACTTGGGCTAGGTGTGACGTAGTCAGCCTAGTGGGGACTGACACAAATAGATCGTGTCCTGAACCAAGTGGGTATAAGATGGTGAAGGGAATGGGACAGATTCATTAGAGCTGCTGAAGGGTTTCGGAATTCTTTCTGAGGTCAACCGTTGATCTTTCGATTAATTAGGGGTCATGATGTACTACTAGGTGCCACTCATGATCGTTCTATAATTTGTTGATTATAGACGGTCAACATAAATCGAAAGCCTATTTAGTCACACGCACTACGAGTAATCCGAGGGATTTAAAACGAGTTGAAAATTAGATTTTCCGATCAAGAGAAATAAGACGAATCTGAATTTATCAGAGGCGCAGTGGAAGCTAAAAATGGCTAAGTCTTTTGAAGGCTTATTGGGCGAATTAAATGAGTTTAATTCGCGATCGGTTCGGCTTGGTTTGGCTGGCCAAAGAGGGTGTCAAACCCCTTGGGTTGGTCGGCCACATTAAAGGGAAGAAACCAATTTAATTGGTTTAATTAATAAAATAAATCTAGTGCGATTTGTTTTATAAATTATGGATAAATAAATTTGTGTAAAGAAATTTATATAAATAAATTTATAGAAATTTATTCTTTTTATGGAAATTAAAATGATCCATGAAATGGTTTATTTTAATTTTATAAAATCAATTATGAATTGATTTTTTCATAATAAGAAAGTTTATAAATTTCTTATAAAATTTATTCCATAATAAAAGGGGAGATTAATTAGTTTTATTATAAAGTTAGTTATAATAAAATTCATAAGAGAATTTATAGGATAAATTTCTTATGATAACTAATTAGTTTTATTATAAAGTTATTTATAATAAAACTTGGTTTAAACGGAATAATTCATAAGAGAATTTATAGGATAAATTTCTTATGATAACTAATTAGTTTTATTATAAAGTTAGTTATAATAAAACTTGGTTTAAACGGAATAATTCATAAGAGAATTTATAGGATAAATTTCTTATGATAACTAATTCCGTTAATTCCGTTAAGAGGGAGACTTGGCAAGGGAGATGCTACTATATATAGGAACCAAAGGCAAGCCATTAGTTGTAATCGAAATAACAATCAAGAGATTAACTCTCTCCCTCTCTCTCTCTTATTCTCTTCTCCCTCTCTTCCCCTTAGGGCCGGCGCCCTCCTTGAAGATTAGGGCCGGCTCCCCTTGTCCAAGTTAGGGCCGGCACACCCTCATCCCTCCAAGTGGTTGGCGTGAGCAAGGATCACCAAGGAGAAGCCAAACAAGGAGAAGAAGAAGCGGATCACATCTCCCTCCTTCTCGGAATTTTGATTCCGTTAACTTGGTGGTTAGTTTCCTATCTTTTCTCTTGTCTTCTAGTTGTGCCTTCGGAGGATCTAGTAGTTCTCATTGGCACAAAACTCGTGACTTTGCGAAGTCATCCCGAAGAGAACTCGGCGTGGACGCGAATAGAGGCGGAGCTTCCAAGGGACGCTACGGTTGGATCTCGTCCCTTTCTTCGAGTTACGAAAGGTATAAAGTAAATTAGTTTACTTTTCTGTAATGTTTTATTTTATGATTATGTCAACACACCATAAGGTTGCATGCTAGATACGAAGTTAAAATAATTTAGGAAATTATTTTATGCAAATTCTTCCGCTGCACGTAAAAATTTAAAATTTTACGAACTCGTATCCTTATCGACATGCACCCGGTCCCAACAGAATCAACCTTGTGGTGTTCGGCTAGGATGAGGGGAGGAGGAGGGAGAAATTGCAAAGTGATGGAAGGAAGAGGTAACTCCCAAAACCCCCTCTTTATAGCCCATTAAGGAGGTAAATGAAGAGTCTCTCCATGACCCTTCATCTTCTTCTATGCCTTAACCAATATCCACTTCATTCCCTCATAATATTACCTTGCTAGGTGAGTTGGTTAGTGCATACATGGTTGTATAAGAGGTCCAAGGTTCAATCCTTGGTAGATGCACATTTTTTTTCCACTTATTTTATTTAATTTTCCTAGTATTTTCGAAAATCCCTTAAAAATTCCCCCATAATTTTGTTAATATTTCTCATTAAAATCCCTTTATATTTATATTAATTTTCTCCTAAAATCCATCAATAATTTTGGTACTAAAAAGCCCATATAAGGCCCATTAGTGCCCTTTTCCCCAATTTAAATGAGAAAACATGGATTTTCTAGGCCAAACTTCG
Organism: Boesenbergia rotunda; assembly: GCA_024364735.1. Taxonomy (NCBI): domain Eukaryota; kingdom Viridiplantae; phylum Streptophyta; class Magnoliopsida; order Zingiberales; family Zingiberaceae; genus Boesenbergia; species Boesenbergia rotunda. The sequence goes on along the minus strand of JAGFNQ010009675.1, from coordinate 33,126 downwards.
CATTAATATTTCTAGGTTCCTCGGAAAATTATCTAGTCATGCTTAATATTTTAAGGAAATATTAAGAGAATTTTTCGGGTCGTTATAATCCCCCATACCTCGTGAAAGTTCGTCCTCGAACTTAGAACAACTCCGGGTACTTGCGCCTCATCTCGTCCTCGCGTTCCCAGGTAGCTTCCTCGAACCGTTGACTTTGCCATAGGACCTTGACCAAGGGTACCTCCTTACTCCTCAGCTTCTTGACTTCCTTATCCAAAATCTGGATGGGTCTGCTCTCATAGCTTATGTCCTCCTGCACTTGTACTGTCTGTGGTTCGATCACTTGGTCCATATTTGGGATACACTTTTTAAGCAGGGGCACATGGAATACGTTATGTATAGCTGACATCTCTGGAGGCAGCTCTAACTCATATGCCACTTTACCGACTCTTTTCAGAATCCTGTATGGCTCCACATAGCGCGGACTTAGTTTTCCTTTCTTCCCAAATCTTGTCACCCCCTTCATAGGAGCCACTTTGAGAAACACCCAATCTCCGACACTAAATTCCAGTGGTCTACGCCGAACATCGGCATAACTCTTCTGTCGGCTCTGAGCAGTTTCTATCCGTTGTCGAATATTCTGTATAGCTCGGGTGGTGTTGTTGATAACATCCGTTGTAAGCCCCATTTCCTTCTTTTCACCACCCTCGTACCAACAGATCGGAGACCTACATCTCCTCCCATACAAGGCTTCATAAGGTGCCATTCCAATAGTAGCTTGGTAGCTATTGTTGTAAGCAAATTCCGCCAAGCATAGATATCGACACCAACTTCCCTTGAAATCCAGGCCACAAGCTCTCAACATATCTTCTAGTATTTGATTCACCCGTTCAGTTTGCCCATCAGTCTGAGGGTGAAAGGCGGTGCTAAATCGCAATTTAGTGCTGAGGGACTTCTGGACGCATTCCCAAAACTGCGAAGTAAAGCGACCATGCCTATCTGAGATGATGGTCTTGGGAACTCCATGAAGCCTAATCACTTCCTTAACGTATAATTGAGCCAGTTGCTCAAGCGAATAAGTCATCTTGATCGCCAGGAAGTGAGCAGACTTTGTCAGCCTGTCCACAATTACCCATATTGCATCATATCCATTCGTAGTACTGGGAAGCCATGAAATGAAATCCATAGAGATGTCTTCCCATTTCCACCCCAGAATTGCAAGTGGCTGCAGAACTCCTCCGGGTCGCTGGTGTTCTGCTTTTACTTGCTGGCAAGTCCTGCAAGTGCTAACATGTTGAGCCACATCCCTCTTCATACCAGACCACCAGAACCTCTCCTTCAGATCCTGATACATCTTGGTGGATCCTGGATGCATCGAATAAGGGGTTCCGTGAGCCTCTGCCAGTATCTCCTTTCGAAGCTCCGGATCATTAGGGATACATAGACGATCCCTAAGGTAGAGTACTCCCCTTTGGCGATACGAAAACTATCACCCTTTCCTTCTAGGATCTCCTATTTGATTCTCTGAAGGCTAGGATTACCATCTTGTTTGTCCAAACCCTTCAGTGTTTTGAGAGTCGATAAGAATTTCCGGGTTCTTTTCCCTGATTCTCCGATAAATTCAAACTTAGCATCTGCCTCGGGTCGAATAGATCACCTTTCGCTTACGGCACTCGATAGAAGCACCGTATTTGCTCAGAAAATCCATCCCCATTATAACATCGTAATCCCGCATGTCGAGTATTATCAGATCGCAGTAGAGTTCTCTTTCTGCGATTCCAACTAGCACCACACGCAGTACGTGAGCGGATGTCATTATTTCTCCCGAAGGCAGGGTCGTTAAGAATTTGCAGTCCAAAACTTGTGGGGACGTATCTATTTCCTTAGTGTATAATTGAGCTAGTGTCATTAATAGCTCTATGATGTAATTATATGCATATATCATAAGTATATAGTTATTATAATTATGGGTAAACCTAATAATAGTATGCTTCCGAAATATTAATCCACAACATGAGCTATGAATTATATTAGTTAATAGTTATTATATGATAAGTGAGATCATATTTATTATATTACCATAAAATAACTTAAGGTAATCTTATATATTATATATAAGATAATAGAGAATCATACGTTGCTAATTTAATATTGATAATTAGTATGAAAATATAGTGGACCCCTAATCTCCAATAGGTGTTAATATAATTAGGACACTACCCTATGCGTATCATTTGAGGTTATACTGTATGACTTACACTATTAATTATATTAGTATTAGTATAATGGAACTAATGCTATACGCTAACATGGGTGAGAGTTTTATAATCTAATGTATGTAGACTATCATATACTTCCCTACATGATACTATATTATAGGTTATACATAATATCATAAATTATAGTTATTTATCATATAAATTATGGGTATAATACCCATAGTTGCTTATGGAATAATATGTATAGGTGATATCTTATAGGTTGAGATGATACATGTCAACCGGTATGTAGGCTCCTATTAAGAACCTATATGATAGGTGAATTGTAACAATACTTATATGATAAGGAATTAGTATAGTTATATTTATAATAATCTTATATTAGTACACACTCTCATATTATTATCATATGCTTTATATAATATAATATAATTATATTATATGATGGGTAACTCGTATAATGTACAGGTTATATAACCTTATGTTAATACTAGGTTCACCTTACTTACTAATATTATGATGGTGCTCAGTTAATACCGTGTTTATGAACATAAGGTTGAGTCACACTTATGACTAATTGTATTATGGCTAACTTAGACCTAATGTATAAGGCAGAATACTTATACATGATTGTCTTATGATGTGACTTAAGATAAGTTATGATATAAGGTATATTGAGCATCAGGTCGGCCGATGAAGTAGTCTCATTAATTCTATTATTCTGTCTTCTAGTCATACTTCCCTTCATAAAGGTCAAGTATGGATAATATGAGTTATTGCTATTCCTACCCCCATACTAAATTCTAAATTATTTGATCTTCATAAATAAAACAATAGAAAAATATCATTCATATGTACATATGTACATATTTTGCAAATAAAATATGCAAATACTTCCCATCATCTATCATAAGGTATCATTCATTCTTGCATATTCTAGAATCATAAAGTATCCTAGAAGTGCTTAATATCATAAGATATGCAGAGAGGTACTTACTTGAAAGCTGCAGGAAGAGGGCTTGATGTGTGTGTAGTGAGATGGTAATGCTCTGATACCAACCTGTAACGCTCGCTTTTTTTTTTTCATTTTCCTAAAGCGGCGTTACGTTAACATACTTAGGGCATGTAGACATCATAATGCAGCGGAAACCTCTAACTTACACCTACATGCACTTACTACCATTTCTAACGTTATAACATGGGAATTTGGCATATTTACTTTATACTTAGCATCATATCATGTCATACTTAGCATCATGTCCTATTCAGCATCATGTCATACTTAGCATCATGTCATAGAGTCACATTCAAGCACATAATAGTAAGTAACGTTCTATCATAAGACGAGCAACCATATTGTTTCTTGGCCAAGTCACTATCACACACATGCTTTAAGGCCCTCCTACTGCTTCCTTACTGTCCCCTTGTTTAATCTACGGTATATGGAAATAAAACTATAAGCACACAGGCTTAGTAAGACTCTTTCCTACTCACTAAAACCATTCATCACTTCATCATGAGCACATGAAACATTAACATACTTAGTGCTTTACTTAACACATAAGCCTTTTCATCACTTAGCATACATTCGACATGGCATGAACATAACTTCATCACATTCGTAGCATTGCATAAACATAACCATAAAACATTCATGGCATGGCATAACACTTGGCATAGACATAACATAAGAATCATAACCTCATAAACATTCTTAGCATGAACCTAAATAAAATCATGGCGTCCTAACTTAGCATAACATGGTTAAATCATGGCATCATAAATTAGTATAGACATAATTAAAATCATGGCATTCTAACTTAGCATAAACATAATTAAATCATGGCATCCTAAACTAGCATGAACGTAAATAAAATCATGACATTCTAACTTAGCATAAACATAATTAAATCATGGCATCCTAAACTAGCATGGACATAAATAAATCATGACATCATAATTTAACATAAACATAAGTAAATCATGGCATCCTAACTAGCATGAACATAAATAAATCATGGCATCATAATTTGACAGAAACATAAATAAATCATGGCATCATAATTTAACAGAAACATAAATAAATCATGGCATCATAATTTGACAGAAACATAAATAAATCATGGCATCTTAAACTAGCATAAACATACTTTTCATAAACATACTTTTCGTAAACATACTTTTAGTAAACATAATGCATAACATGGATGAATGCATGAGCAAATGCACATATATATATAAGGATGCTTAATCTTTAAAACATCATGCTTTTAAATACTTTTAACATAATCATAACATTCATTGGGCCCTGGCTTGTACCACATTCATTCATCATATGCGCGCATACCTAAGTAAATATGAGGTAGCTAATCTCGACCTACTAGCGTAAGGACAGCTTCATCGGTAGTCCCGAACCGTAAGGACAGCTTCATCGGCAGTCCCGAACCGTGGACAGCTTCATCGGTAGTCCAGAACCGTGGACCTTACTTAGGTCCGGTACAAGCCCATAAAATAAAATAAAATGCTTTCACATGCTTTTTATTCATCATCATTCATAGCATATTCATTCATTCATCATACTTAACATCATCGTTACGCCTTAAAGGCATGAACTTTAACTTCATTCTTCCTTTCCATTCTTAAACATGGCATATGTACACATCATTCATAAATCATGGCATACATACAAATTATTCCTAAACATGGCATACATACCTATCATTCATAAGACATGGCATACGTGCATATTATTCATAATAAACCCTAATAAGCATGACATCCAATCATAACATACAACATAAAGTATGGTGCTTAAGGTTAGGGTTATAGGTAACATGATTTCTACCACATGCTTGAACCCATATATATATACTTCATAATAAGCATAAACCATCACTCTTCGAACCCTAACTCCACCCCAAACCCTAGATACATTGCTTGGCCGAAACTTATGGGAGGAGTTCCATCAATTCCATAAACATATAGGATAGCATAAAGTAAAGGAACAACCATACATTACCTATAAGACCATAGGGAGCCCTTAGGGCTCATGATTAGGGTTAACCCTAACCTTTAGGTCTCCCTCCTAGGGCTGGGCGAAACCCATTAAGACATGGGTGCATGGAAAAATTTCATTAATATCCCCAATCAACCATTAAACATTCACCATACCATACCATAGGGTCATTAAGGTCCTTACTTGAGGTAAGTCCCTAACCCTTGGCCCTAGGCCCTTCTTGGCCGAACCCCATAAGGTCACAAAACCTTGTAAAAATTTCACATAAATCCCTTCTACCTCCCTTTGTACCATATGGGTACACAAGATACATGAGTGAAGGGTTAAATCCCCCCTTTAGCCATTAAAATCCCTATAATGATACCCAACTCTAAGGGGTCTTAGGGTACCACAAAAATTCCCATAAATTATGATTATTCTCTAAACATTATGAGAACACATTAGAAAGCATAATCCAGTTTTTTAACATCATCATGAACCCCAAAAACTTGGTGGCCGAAACTCATAGGGGTCTAGAACATGATTTTTCTCAACATCCAACCCAAAATCACACCTTATATTATGCCAAAAATCATGAAAACCCTAAAGAACTATTATACCACAGGTGAGGGAGTCTTACCTTGGTTGATCTTGATTTTTAGACCTTAAAAGAGAAGAAAATTGCAAAATCTTTAGATCCTTGAGCCTCCTTGTCCTTGTATCCTTGGAAAACCCTTAGATCTTGGAGATGAGACCTCTTGTGGAGCTTTTCCAAGGGAGAATCACCCTTGTGGTGTTCGGCTAGGATGAGGGGAGGAGGAGGAAGAAATTGCAAAGTGATGGAAGGAAGAGGTAACTCCCAAAACCCCCTCTTTATAGCCCATTAAGGAGGTAAATGAAGAGTCTCTCCATGACCCTTCATCTTCTTCTATGCCTTAACTAATATTCACTTCATTTCCTCATAACATTACCTTGCTAGGTGAGTTGGTTAGTGTATACATGGTTGTTCAAGAGGTCCAAGGTTCAATCCTTGGAAGATGCACAATTTTTTTCCACTTATTTTATTTAATTTTCCTAGTATTTTCGAAAATCCCTTAAAAATTCCCCCATAATTTTGTTAATATTTCTCATTAAAATCCCTTTATATTTATATTAATTTTCACCTAAAATCCATCAATAATTTTGGTACTAAAAAGCCCATATAAGGCCCATTAGTGCCCTTTTTCCCAATTTAAATGAGAAAACATGGATTTTCTAGGCCAAACTTCGCATTAATATTTCTAGGTTCCTTGGAAAATTATCTAGTCATGCTTAATATTTTAAGGAAATATTAAGAGAATTTTTTGGGTCGTTACATCTTGCAGGTAGCTAAATGTGAAGACGAAGCAAACAAACAAGGCTGGAAAAGGGGCTCCTAGGCGCCCCCATTGAAGGAGGCGCCCTAATGGAGCCAGGTGCCTCATTGAAGCAGGCGCCTGTGTTCAATGAGGTGCCTCAATGGTCCAGGGCGCCCTGGTCAAGGGCCTTATCGGCTGCTGCGAGTTCGGCACGGAGATAAGCTTTGACCAAGCCCTATGAGGCGCCCAATTTATCACAGGCGCCCTAATTAAGACTATAAAAGGGGCTTGGACCCCTTAGCTTGACACACATTTTTCCGAAACCATTCTAAGCTTCCCAAGTGACGGCAAAGCACTAACGACGAAGCTCTACGACCAAGAGGCTCCAAGAGGAAGTGCGCAACACTTTGGAGGTCCAGATCAGTTGAGTCTTCAATTCTTTTTGTTCGGTTTGACTTTACATTCTGCATTTCAATTTATCTATCTTTGTGATTGTAAATCTTGCACTGTAAGATAGGTTTCCCTGCCTCCGGAAAGTTCGGAAAGGAGACCATTAGTGGATGGGCATTCCCGTGCTTAGGCCTTGGATGTACTGACCCTGGGGGGTTGGGAACCAAGTAAAAATCCCGTGTGCAATCTGTCTTTCATTTTTTCATTCCTTTTTATTTTCTGCTGTGCTACTAACTCTTTGATTAGAATGAATCTCGAAAGTTTATGAAATGTTTCCGAAGTTTTTACGGTCGATATTCACCCCTCCCCTATCTATGGCACCGGTCCAACAGACTTGACATCCATTTGGTATAGTTTAAAACCTCTATGGGCTGCGAAAGATAGTAGCATCCAAATTGATTCAAGTCTGGCTACGGGGGCATAAGTTTCATCATAATCCAACCCTTCGACTTGACTAAACCCTTTAGCTACTAAGCGGGCTTTGTTTCTCACAATCTCCCCTTGATCATTTAGCTTGTTTCTAAATACCCACTTAGTGTCTATAACTGACTTACCTTCAGGTTTAGGTACTAAGTCCCAGACTTGGTTTCTCTCAAATTGGGGTAGTTCTTCTTGCATTGTAATGATCCAATCTGGGTCAGGTAGAGCTTAATCCATAGTCTTAGGTTCTATTTTTGAAATTAGGGCAATTTAACTATGATTTCTGTAAGAAGACCTTGTTTTGAGCCCTAAGGTTGGATCACCCAAGATTTGGTTAGATGAATGATTCAGTCTGGGCTTCCTAGTTCTCCTAGAACTAGGTTCAGCCTCAGGTCCGGCTGGTAGATTTGGTTCAATGATTGGTTCAACTACTTGGGTTGGTTCAACTATTGGTTCAGTTGATTCCTCTGTAGTTGGTTCAATTAATAGTTCAGTTAATGGTTCAATTAATGGTTAAATATCTTCTTGATAAAGTTTTGAATTATTTAGGTTTTGTTTGACAATAGGTTTTGTTTCAATTTCTTCATCAAATATTAAGTTTGTAGTTTCTTCAATTTTAAGCGTTTGTTTATTGTAGACCTTATATGCTCTACTTGTTGTTGAATATCCCAGAAAGATCCCTAGGGTTGATTTTGATTGAAATTTACTTAGGTAGTCTTTAGTATTTAAAATGTGTACTTTACACCAAAAACCCTTAAACAATGTAAATTTGGTAGCCTGTGATAATAAATTTCATAAGGGGTCTTGTTGTGTCTTCTATTTATTAAGACCCTATTTTGAATATAACAAACTGTATTTATTGCTTCTGCCCAAAATTGATTAGTTAGGTTGTATTCGTTGAGTATGGTCTTAGCGGCTTCTTGAAGGATTCTATTCTTTCTTTCAACTATTCCATTTTGTTGGGGAGTTCTAGGACATGAAAATTCATGGATGTACCCGTTAATTTTACAAAATTCCTCAAATCTCAGATTTTCAAATTCTCCCCCGTGGTCACTCCTAAGTCTTTTAATTTTTGTATCATTTTGATTTTCTATCATTTTCACAAATTATTAAATGAGTTAAATGTTTCATCTTTGGTTTTTATGAATCTAACCCAGGCAAACCTAGAGTAATTGTCAATAATTACTAAGCAGTATCGATTCCCGCTTAGCGACTTGGCTCCATGTGAATTAAATAGGTCTAGGTGTAGGAGCTCAAGTGTGGCTTGGGTTAAGTCTGACTGGGTTGATTTGTGGGTTGACTTGGTTTGTTTACCTTTTTGACATGAATTACAAATGGTATTTTCAAAGTTTTTAATTTTAGGTATACCTTTAACCAGTCCAAGTTGACTTAGTTTTGAAATTAATTTAGTATGGGCGTGGCCTAGTCTTCTATGCCATAGATTGGCTTCTTCTAGTTGAGTTAGAAAACATTTAGGTGTTATGGGTAGATTGATTGTGAAAACATTGTTCTTCCTACTACCCTTAAGTGTAACTTCTGGGTCTTGTAGATTCCTAATGAGGTAGTCAGAATTGGTGAAGGTAACTATATAACCAGTATCATACAGTTGGCTAATGCTAAGTTAATTGAATTTAAAATTTTCAACTAGCAACACCTTTTTGATAATGAAATCAAAATTTAGTTCAATGTTACCAGACCCAATTACTTTAAGTGTGGCATTGTTGCCAAATGCCACTGAGCCTAGGTTTTTGAACTTGATTTTGGTGATCTTCAATTTATCCCCAGTCATGTGTCTGGAGCATCCACTATCCAACATCCACTGGTCTAAATCTTTATGTTCCTACAGATAAAATATGTTTGATTTGGATCCATTTATGTAGAAGTAAGGATAGATTAATTGAATTTCATGGTCTAATCTGTCTCACCCACATCTAAGGTTATCAAGCATGTTGACCTTATGAGTTTCTTTTGTGAGACAGGTTTTCAGTATTAGTTACAAAATTGAGTTTGAATTAATTTTGAAATTGAATTTGAAAAATATTAGGTGAAATCATAATTTTAAAAAAATATTAAGTGTAGAATTAATTTTGAGAATGTTAAGTGTTAAATTAATTTTTAAATGTAGATTTAATTTTGAAAATGATAAGTGTTGAATTAATTTGATTAGTTTGGACTAAATTATTGGGTCCTAAACATCTCACCAAATTCTAAGTGACAAAACAGGTTTCCTTATCTGTTTTGTGAGATGTATTATTTTTATCTTTGATTTAGTGTTAAATCTAAGATTTAATTAAAACTTGTGTTAGATTTGAGTTTACCAAATAGTAATTTAAAAGTGAGTTTCGATAATCAGCTTCTAGGTCTTGGCGAGGCATAGAGGTCTTCTTTGGTCGTAGCCTTATTAGATCAACAACTCTTTCCTAGACAAAGTCTTTTACCGAAAGTTCATTTTCAAATTCCTTTTTGAGAAACTCTGGTCTAACTAGCTTAGGATTTGGAGAGGTAGCTTCGGTTAGTTCCACCGGACTAAACAGACCAGATATGGTACGCCTTACCCTACTTGACTCCTTAGACAGGCTTTCCTAGCGTACTATCATCTCACCCTCTCATAATACTATGTTGTTCAAGTTTCAAGTAAGTCTTGTCCTTAACTAACCATTCCTTAAGTCTAAAATAAAATTGTGTAAATGAAATAAACAAGCATCAAGTAGGAAAAAAAATTATCTAAGTATAAAAATAGTTTTTATATTCGATCCCCCTGGACTGAAGCCTCGAGATGGGTTAGGCAAGATGTGAATCTTGTCCTTGGGGATCCAATATTGGTTTGGTCCAGCTTGTTTGTTCAAACTTAGCTTTGGGGCCCATGCTTGAACTCGAGTTCTAGGTTAGTTCAATACGGAATAGTAAGAATGGTGTCGCGAGTTGATTCGATAGCCAAGTTTGGATCGATTAAGAACTGCCTTCTGTTTTCCAAGAATCATGTCAAGATTCTTGGAACCCGAAGTAAATCGTTCTAATGTGACTTTGAGTTCTTTGACTTGAGTTTTCAAGGAGGAATTCTCTTTCTCAAGCTTTTGAACTTGAATCGAGGTTCCTTCTTGAACTGATTCGGTCGAGGAACTCGAGTTGACTTCCTCTTTCAGGAGTTTCACTTCCCGTCGGAGGGTTTCAACCCAGACGTTGGCTTTCGCCAACTTGCATGATAAATACGAAATAGGATCGTAAAACACTGATTCAAGATAGCCTTTTACCGTAATCCATCCGTCCTCCGAGATCGTGAGCTTTTCGGTGCCAACATCTTCATCAGGTCCTGATTCTGTTTCGGAGTCGATGTCTTCTGAGGTGGTCAGTGTGAGGAGGTTGGAGTGAGGAGCCTCTTCTTCTTCCTCCGAGGACAATTCGTCCCATGTGGCTTGCAGTGCCTTCTTCTTCCGAGCTTTCTTGTTTCCCTTCAAGTTAGGGCACTCCGATCTGAAGTGACCCTTCTTGTTGCACTCGTAACGTAACATGTTATGTTGTTTTTATTCTTCTGGCTTGTTGAGAGTTCAGCTGGATCATCCTTCTTCTGAGTCGTCTTCTTTCTGCTCGTTTGATTCTTCAGCACCTTGTAGTAGTCACGAGCCAACCGAACCAGTTTTGGACGATCTACTCCATCGTTGTCATACTCCGAATCTGAGTCGAACTCGAGTATTGGTTGTTGCTTCTTCTTTTGTGATTTTCCTAGAGTTTTCCCGGCAACAAAAGCTTTACTTTTCTCGACCATTGCAGTATTAGTTTGCTCATGTAATTCTAATTCTGAGAATAATTCATCAAGCTTAATTTCAGAAAGGTTCCTAGAAACCTTGTAGGCATCCACCATAGATGTCCACAGTGAGTTCCTTGGGAACGAGTTTAGAGTATACCTTATTAGGTCACAGTTTTCCACCTTATGACCTATTGTATGTAGCCCGTTCATCAGCTCTTGGATCCTTGCGTGGAGCTATGATGCTTTTTCACCATCGTGCATCTTGATAGTGTAGAACTTGTTGAGTAGCAGATCTCTTTTACTAATCCACGTATCTGACGTACCCTCGTGCAGTTCGACCAATTTGTTCCAAAGCACCTTTGCACTGCTGAAGGGTCCAACACGGTTCAACTCTTCCTTGGTTAAGCCACATTGTAGTGTTGGTGTGGCCTTTACGTCTGCTTCAATTTTCTTCTTGAGTGGTCTGACCCACTCTATGTTGACTTGCACCTCACCTTGTGCATTCTTGGGGATCTCCAGTCCAGATTAGATGATTACCTACATGTCCATCTGAGTTTTTAGGTGGACCTCCATCCTACTCTTCCAATTGGAGAAGTCTTCCTCTGAAAAGAGTGGTGGTCTGGCGGTGTTGTAGCCTTCTTGCATGGGCATAGATTTTAATCTGAAAATTTTACACAAAAACACTTTCTTCCAAGACTAAGTCTAGGATTAGTAGTGTAGTAAAAAAATAACAAAAAAAATTGAGTGGTGTTGCACCAACCTCGATGAACGAAAAAGTTACGAATGAAAAAATATTTTAAAAGGAAATCCAAAAATTGCTCAATCGGTGGTTGCACCAGATTTGAGCCACCCGCTCTGATTCCACTTGTGGGATCATTTAGAATCGATAGAGGGAGGGTTGAATATCGATAAAAACTTTTCGGATATAAAAAGAATATTATGCAGTGGAAATTCACAACAATGCTAACACACTTTCTTTTACTTGGTTCGGAGTCTAGATCGGCTCCTTCTCCATGGTGTACGGTCCTTGACAGGTTACAAAATTGAAGCACGAATACAAAATTGAATTTAAGCAATTAAATTAAACAAATACCGACGACCGGAAAAGGACTCGAAGACTGGAGCAGCGGGTCATCGTTGGCGCTTGAAACATGAGCATGGAGAAGTTAGAACTGAGCACTTGAGTACTTGCATTGAAAGAATTGTTGTCTGGAAGCAAGGGGTGAACCCCTTTATATACAGCCATCCGGGGTGCCTGTGTTGAGTAGGGTGCCTAACACGTGTGCCTATCTGTGCGCGTCCTCATCCGCAGACTTGGCCAGCGCTTATCCCTTCATCCAGGGCACCTGGGATGTCTGGGGCACCTGTATACTCACGGGCGCCTTCCTTGCTGACGTGGAGGCTCAGCTTTGTAAGATCAAATACGTCCGCTAGAGGGGGGGGTGAATAGCGAATCTCGAATCTTTGTTGTACCTGCATTGTTAGTTGCACAGCGAAAACAATAATAAAGAAAACAAACAACGCTAACAAATCGATTTACTTGGTATCCACCCCGGTCAGGTGACTAATCCACGAATCCTTCGGTGGATCACTCCCTGGATAACCTCCGGCTAGCCCGCGTCGCTCCTTGTAGGTGGAGAAACCTCGCCACAACACCTCGGACACTATCTGGGCACAAAAGACTACTAACACGCTTTACCCAAGCGAATTTCGTCTAGAAGATAGTAGGAAACGAGCCCCTTCAAATAGGGCTCGAATCTGAGAACAGCCGCTACCAGTCGACTGGCCCATGGGTAGTCAACTAGTCCCACTCAAATCCGACCGGTACAGCACAACGTTCGAATCTGCCAGCTGTTTCAGTCAACACCAGTCGACTGCCCCTGGGCTAGTCGATTGGGACACACCTAAGCCTAGGGTTTCACTCCCGAGTACAAGTTTCTCTCGCACTCAAAACCCTCCCGGCTTAGCCCCTGAGTACAAGCACTCATACTCAGCCTCTCTTAACCTAATTGACTCTTTACCAGCAGTCTTGACTGTTGCCTTTATGCCCTCTTCATCATTGGCCCTCGTCCCTCGGATGCGCATGCAAGCCTCCAGCATGCCTCAATGCCACCCTTCACGTTCGCCTCGAAGTCCGCGTCCCTCGGCTCATCATCTCTGCTATCAATGGTCCCTCAGATGCGCACGTAAGCCTCCAGCTTACCTTCATGCCATCCTTCACTTGAAGACATCAACTAAGTCCATGCGTACCTGTACACCTGCACACTCATGTACACATGTGAGAGCAACACAAATCCTAACTTAACCATATTGCCCACTCATCAAAATATCGCGATCCTTCAGATCATCTCAGGGCCGATTGCCCCAACAAGCTTCATAGACTGCTGGAAACACCCTTCTGGGGCACCCGTATCCATACAGGTGCCTGAGCCCTCTCAGGCACCTGGGATGCAGAGAACTCCATCCTTTGTTTTTGCAACTAGGATTAGTTCCAAAACACAAAAAATAGATAATTTAAGTACAGTTAACAGCAAGTGGTGTATTGGTTCTGACTTTGGGCTTCCCAAATGGAACCCTAGGTCGAACCGACGCCTAATGTTCAATCTTTCATGGAACGCGCACTCGCATACTCCTCTCAGGAGAATTTACCTTTTGCAAACTGGCTCCTCCGATTGGACTTTTGCTTGATCATCTAGATCAGGACTTCGTGCCCAGCCCACGACCAAAACTTATTGCTCAACCCACGGTCAGGACTTCGGTGCCCAGCCCTCGACCAGGACTTATTGCCCAATTCCTCGAATCAGAACTTTGCGCCCAGTCCAAGTGTAGCGATCTCAGCCTCTATGGTCCCCGCAGGCAACCCTCTAGGCCCGAGACCCTACGGGTCTTCCCACCCCCAACAGTGGGTTTTTTGCCTTCCTCAGGATTCGAACTTTAGACCTCCAGGCTAAGTACTAAAGTTTCTGAATCCTGGTACCAAGTGAGCTAGCTCACTTGGTACCAGGATTCAGAAACTTTAGTACTTAGCCTGGAGGTCAAGAGTTCGAATCCTGGGGAAGGCAAAAAACCCACTGCCGGGGGTGGGAAGACCCGTAGGGTCTCGGGCCTAGAGGGTTGCCTGTGGGGACCGTAGAGGCCGAGATCGCTACATAAAAGGTGCCTTTTTTAATGTAGCGGCCCCGCCTCTATGGTCCCCGCAGGTAACCCTCTAGGCCGGCGACCCTACGGTCTTCCACCCCTAGCAGTGGGTTTTTGCCTTTCCCAGGATTCGAACTCTAAACCTCCAGGCTAAGTACTAATGTTCCTGAATCCTGGTACCAAGTGAGCTACATTAGTACTTAGCCTGGAGGTTTAGAGTTCGAATCCTGGGGAAGGCAAAAACCCACTGCCAGGGGTGGGAAGACCGTAGGGTCGCCGACCTAGAGGGTTGCCTGCGGGGACCATAGAGGCGGGGTCGCTACATTAAAAAAAGTGCCTTTTATGTAGCGATCTCGGCCTCTATGGTCCCCGCAGGCAACCCTCTAGGCCCGAGACCCTACGGGTCTTCCCACCCCCGGTAGTGGGTTTTTTTGCCTTCCCCAAGATTCGAACTCTAGACCTCCAAGCTAAGTACTAAAGTTTCTGAATCCTGGTACCAATTGAGCTAGCTCACTTGGTACCAGGATTAAGAAACTTTAGTACTTAGCCTGGAGGTCTAGAGTTTGAATCCTGGAGAAGGCAAAAAACCCACTGCAAGGAGTGGTAAGACCCGTAGGGTCTCGAGCCTAGAGGGTTGCCTGCGGGGACCATAGAGGCCGAGATCGCTACATAAAAAGGCGCCTTTTTTATGTAGCGATCTCGGCCTCTCTGGTCCCCGCAGGCAACCCTCTAGGCCTGAGACCCTACGGTTTTCCCACCCCTGGCCAGTGGATTTTTGCCTTTCTTAGGATTCGAACTCTAGACCTCCAGGCTAAGTACTAAAGTTCCTGAATCCTGGTACCAATTGAGCTATAACTCAATTGGTTCCAGGATTCAGGAACTTTAGTACTTAGCCTAGAGGTCTAGAGTTCGAATCCTGAGAAAGGAAAAAATCCACTGGCCAGGGGTGGGAAGACCGTAGGGTCTTGGGCCTAGAGGGTTGCCTGTGGGGACCAGAGAGGCCAAGATCGCTACACCAAGACCAGGACTTATTGCCCAACCCTCGTTTAGGTCTTCGGTGCCCAGCCCTTGGCCAGGACTTATTGACCAATTCCATGAACCAAGACTTCGTGCCTATCTTACCTAGGACTTTTCCTGCGCACTTAAACAAATTCATTAGATCACAATATACTCTTAACTTATGAACCCTTTGCCATTATCAAAACCCAGGTTCGATCTTGGTGCTTCGGACACCAACAGCTAGTCCAAGAACTATGAAAGTCTATTCATCTCATTCATCGAACAAAGCATCAGAGGTGGAGTAGAGGCGGAGTAGCCTTCTACAGAAGTTGTAAGTACGAAAACAAACAAGTACAAAAATGAAAGTACATAATGTGTTATTTAAATTTAGAGCTCAAGGGCTGCTTTTATAGCCTTTTGGTCGAGATAACCATTTGCTGATGTGGAACATTTCGAGCACTTGGAAGCAATCTGGGCACCTAGACTCGATTGAGTCGATCCACTTGGCATCGGGTTATTCCAACGGTTTTTGGCTTCTCGGGTGACTGGAAGGGATTCTGGGAGCTTAGAGTCTATTGACGTTGACACTGTTGTTGTTCCTATTTAGCAACGGCTTTGTTGATGTGACCACCCTTCTCAGGCACTAGGAATGAATCCAGATGCCTAGAATTCGGACGCCTAGAATGGATCCAAATGCCTGGAATGATCGACTCTTAAGTTTACCATTCTTCATTCCGATCGCTTGGGTGATGCTCTGGAAGAGCTCATCCGAACTCAGCTCCATCCTTCTCCTTGAGCAGTCTTCCAACCGACATCTTGCCCCTCGGATACGTCATGCGTGTCCTTCTCGCTCCACCAGTGTACTTTTCTACAACTCCTCGTCCCTTGGATGCACTGAGCCCGTTAACTACTTTTCTGTGCTATCCTCTTTCTCGATGCGTCTTTCACTCGACTTTTTGTGTTCCTATGTTCCTACACACTTAAACATAAGGTATCAATTATACACATGGCCTAACTTAACTCGGTTGATCAACATTAAAATTATCCAGGGTACTTACATATTAAAGGCACACTAAATGTAGGACTTTGGTACCCTAGGACAAACAATTTTGACTTATTGGATACTCTGACTCAGACTATGTTATGTATAAGCTAGTTGAAAAAATACAAGTGACAACTACCAACTTCTAGGTCAATGCCTAGTTAGCTGGTTCAGTAGAAATTAATACTATGTTGCCTTATCTTGTGAGATATGACAATTAAATAAAATAAAAAATTAATCAAGAAATGACCTTATAGAATTTTTTGAGTTTTTTTTAATTTTAATGAAGTCTTTTTATAGTTTATATGGATAAACAGAATAAAGGGAAAACTTATTTTAGCTACCCTAATTATACAAGGAAATGCTGATTTTTGGAATATTCTTTTATTATCCTTTATTTCATTAACGTTAAGTATATAAACTTAACCTTTCCATTTTCGCCGACTTACCCTAATCCCAAACCCTCTTTATCGATCGATCCCCTCTTCTCCTCTCCCATCTTGCCATCATCGGCGTCCTCATTGCCGATGTTGATCCTTCCTACGCCTCACAATTCATCACCTCCACTGCCTAATCTCCAACATTGCTCTCCCGATTCTAGCGCACATTGTAAGGTCATAGTTGCTCTATCCCATGCGACGTTACATGTCCACCGGGCGTTGCCATGGCACGCCCCATTATCGTCGTAGATTGAACGCTCCTGTGAGCAACTAACACCAGTCAGCTCCTCCCCTCTATCTGAGCAGTCAACTACTGCTTGTTGCTGACGAATCAACTTTCCTTTTCCTGACACACAACACATACGGTTGTACCGATTCTTCCCACCATTGTTGCCCTCTCTTCCTGTCGCTACTGTCCAAACGCTGACCATCATGAGCAAACGATAGGAGAAGAAGTCATAGATAACAAATTTTTGTTACCTAAGTTGCACGTGTTCCATTTAATTAATCTAACCTTAGTAGCGAACCGTAACCCTAGGGTTAATCACACTATAGGTATTAGGCTAGGATGAAGAAGGAAAGTGAGGGTAATGATTAGGGTTATTGTTGATTAACCCTAGGTTAAATGAGGTGTTATTAATTAATTTGGGTATTCTAATTGGATTGGATTTAGGTTAGCTATTCGATGTACGCAGATTAGATAATCTGTATTTTGTATTGCAGAACTTTGATTTGTGATGAGTGTCTTGACGTGGGAATAATTTAGCATGGAGACTTGTATTGTTCACTTGAGGTGCCTCAGTTGATACTCAAGGCGTCTCAGTTCGCAACGAGAGTGATGGACCCAAAAGAGCTGTCATGAATGTGGGTCTCAAATTTAGATATTTGTAAAGCTGGAAACCCTTTTTGCTATCAAGGAATAAAATGTAGTAAAGGGGCCACATGTCGTATTTTTCCTAGGGCTAGTTGAGGGTGTTTGATTCGAGCTCGAGTTTATGTGTCATTTGTGAATTTTAGATTTCAAATAAAATTTGGGTTTTGGATTGCAATCGGATATGAAAATGAAATGAAAAGAAAAGAATTTTAACTCTGGAACTTAACTCGGCAATGGTAATTAAGGGACTCAACCAATGAACAATTTATCAAACTAATGCAACCTTGTCCAATTTGGAAATCAAATCTGTTATCAAATCAAACCGGATTCTGATTGATACTAATTTAAAGAACTGCTTCAGGAATTACTACTCCAAATAAACCAAATGCAAATCATTCTATAACCAAACTGCTACAAACTTAGTGCCAAGACTTCACTTGATAAAAAAGTGCAACAATGGAACAACTTAATACCAAGAAGAGAAAGCTTTTGTGCCAAAGCTGATGCTAAATGCAAGAATCATAAACCTAAGGCAGATATGAGAACTTAAGCTCAGAAACAATTTAATACAAAGCAATTGACTTCAAATTGCAATGGAACTCCAATGCCGAAGCTTCACTTAAACGAGCTGCAGAAGTGCAAACTAAATTGCCGAACTAAAGTTTAAAATTCAAAAACTAATTGAACGAGAAGGAGGTTGATTTCAAGCACAAAAGTACACTAAATTGTGTGGTTCACCTCAGGAATCGAAATCAGGACAAACTGAACACAAGAAAACTGCAAAATTCAGTAACTTAAGTTCACTTGATATGCAGGGAACAAGACTGATCAATTCAGAGCTACCGAATGAAGAGATAAATGCAGAAATTCAGAATCAAACAAGCTGAGTTCGATGTGCAATAGTTAACTAATCAAGCAACCTCTCTACTGATCTGAAATCAAGAACACAACCATGTAACTGAAGAATGCAGAAATTCAGAATCAAAGCAATTTCAGATCAGTTCTGAACAAATCGAATGCAGAAACAACAATCAAACTCAGACCTAAGGCACAAAATGAAATGTTTTAGAAATGATCTCGAAGAACTAAGGTTTACTAACACACAAATCAGAACCTGTCGACCAATACTTGCCAAAATATGATTAAAACTTTAGAAATGGGGTTTGATACGCATATAAGCTGAGCTAAAATTCAGAAATAAAAACTGAATGAGAAATAAACTAAGATCTAATATATTAACACACTAAATGTTGTCTTCAATTGTAGGAATTAAACTAGACACGAATTGAATTGGAAATAATTTGAAGAATTCAGAAACTAAAGGAAATTTCAGAAAAAGGGCTGATACGCAATGCAGAAAACAGGGATACAAACTAATACGCAAGGATTAAGCAGGAAATAAACTGAAATTAAAGGCAATTGTCCACTAGACAAGCTTCCTAGCTAACTACTTGCAGAATTTAAACACTAATTAGAGCAGAAAACAATTCGGAAAGGTAAACTACAGCAGCTGATACAGAAATTCAGAAATGAAATGGCAGAAATCAAAATTACAGCAAAAGAACTGAAATTAACTAAGGAAACTACTCCTCAATTCTTCCCTTAGCTCAAAACCTCCTTGCCGTCACACAAGGGCAAGCCAAGAACCCCTTCAGCTCCGCAAATCAATGGGAATATGGCTTCAATGTTGAATCCGCTCACAATCTGCATACAGCTAGAAAATCCAATCCGATCTCTTTGATCTGGCGATGAAAGAATGCGATGAAGATTGGGTGATGATCAGAGTGCTCCAGAGACCCTCCAGATAGCTCCGATTGAAGAGATTGGTGCACGATCGTGATCAAATTGATCAGATCACAGAAACTGACGAAACCCTCAATCAGCCCCTGTTCTGATGCAAATCCGAGCTAGAATTTCCATTGAAGCTTCTTCCAATGATCCAGATATTGCTCCAAGGTCGAATTCGAGGTGGCCACGCCTTCAGATGCAAGAAATCGCAAAAGAAAATGAAGAACTAGCGAAAAGGAACGAAGAACTTAGCTGGAATTTGGTGAAGACGCGACAGAGAGATCGGAAGCAGAGTGCAGTTAATATAGTTTCACAGTGAATGACTGAGATCATTTCAATTCCATCCAACGGCTAATCTTTGTCTGATTTGGATCAAACTTCCTAGATCTTGATCAAGGGTCAAGATCTATCTCTCAGTGGCTCAGATCTTCCAGATTTGCAACGGATGGTTCAGATCACCTTGATCCTTAAATGGACGGTCTAGATCCTCCTGAGCTTGATCTGATGGCCAGATGATCTCTGATTTGGATGAAACTTTCAGATCTTGATCCATGTTCTTGATTAACCTTAATCCCAGCTCGGATTGATCAGAAGTTCTCAGATGTCCTAGATCTAGCCGTTTTTGCATTGGACAGTCCATATTAGCCAATACTTGATCACTTGATCCAGTCCACTTTTAACTCAACCTTGACCCAACATGATCTAGGTCCACGATCCTTCCAAGCCTACAAAAGTAGATCAACAATTTAGTTATAAAACAATTCAAATATATCAAAATTTACAATTATATCCAAAATGAATGTAAATCTTAGAACCTAGGATAAATCCACAATTATGCAAGTAAAATACGGGTCAAACACGGATTTTAGCATATGAAATGATCAATAAAATGATACTTATCAGAGAGCGCCTCAGTTAACATTGAGGGTGCCTCGAGTATTGTTCATTCGAGGTGCCCTAAGTCATAACTCAGGTGCATCATGTCCTTTTGCAGCAACAATTCTGCATGACATTTGAGGCACCTCAATTCTTCAAGTCTTCGTGGTCAACTTCCAAGTGAGCAAAATCTAAAAAGGTCAACTTGGAAGTTGACCACGAAGACCTGATGAATTGAGGTGCCTTGATAGCCCTGAATCTACTAGATTAAATTGTCACGAAAGTTGAGACCATCAGATTTAAATGTATATGAATGCATAACTGGAAACCCTTTTTGCAATCAAAAAAGAAAAACGTAGTAAAGGGGCCACAGGTCGTATTTTTCTCGGGGCTAGTTGACGTTGTGTGATTCGAACTCGTATTTATGTGTCGTTTGTGTTTTCGGGTTTCAAATAATGATTTTGGTTTTGGGTTGCAATTCAGAGATCAAAGTGCAAAGAAAATTAAAGAAACTCAACTCATGAACCTTAAACCAAGTAATGGCAATTGATGAGCTTAGCCAACGAACAACTCAATCAAAGCATTTGCACCATTTTGGAAAGAAAACACGGCTCTGATTTCGATTGCAAGAATACACTTCAAACTGATTTAAACTCAAAGCATCATCACTCAAGCCGAAACTGAACTTGATACCTAAATGCAAGCAAATAAATCTAAACAACTTGATACCAAGTGAAGTCAACTCATGTGCCAAAAGCTTAAATAAACTGCAGGGATGTTAATCTGATACAAAACAAATTTCATAAACTGATCAAATTCAGCTTAGAAATGTGAGCTAACAATGGACTGATTGCAGATTAAATAAATTGCAGTAGCAAGATTCAAATCCATGCAGAAACGTCCAGAATAGAACTGAAATGCACAAGAAAGATGCTTAACAAGCTACTGAAAATTGTTCAGGGAAAATTAGAGAAGCTATTGAAAATTTGATTCGGCTTCAGAAATATTAACTCAAACCTTGCAGCTATGAAAATCGAACTGATGTGCAGCTGAATTAAGCTAACATGCAGAAATGGAATGGATTCAGAAATTCAGACCAAGGCTGATAACTTCAGAAATGAACTTATGTGCAGCTTTTGGAAGAAGAAATTCAGCAGCAGATACGGGACTCGAGTTATCAGAAATCAGAATTCAAAAACAGATTGAAAGCAAAACCATTTGTTTTCAAGCTCAATAGCACACTTAAAGATATGTTTAGACATTGATACAATTTAGTGCAGAAACAAAACTTGACACAACCTACAGATTTAGCAACTTGGTACACCTAATTGAGAAGGCTGCTGTGCCAAAAGCTAACTTTAAATGCAGGAATTCGTAGCTAATTAATTCAGCTTGGAAGACCAAGCTGCCAATGAAGAGAAGATAGCTGATGCAGAAACTGAAGTGGCACACAAGGGAGTTGATACGCAGGGTGTGCAGAAAATGGATAGCATTTGCAGAAACGCAGAGTTGAAATCAGGGAACAATGAATTCAGAAATTTTCGAAGCAACTTCGATCGAATTCAGATGCATTTCAGAAAGAATAACTGAGGAATGCCGAACTGAACTCAATGGTAGATAATGGAATCGAATTCCAGAATTGAAGTTGCAGTGTTTTCAGAAATAAACAGCTGATACGCTAAGGGAAAGTCTGATCAGAAATATGGAATTGAAATTAAATGCAGATCAAACTCAAATCAAACTCATTAGCTACCAAATTGTTAACTTAAATCTCAGGAACTAAAACCAGAAAAGAATTGAATTCGAATTAGACAGGAAAATTGCAGAAATTAAACTGGCAATGGAGAAACAAAGCTGATACGCAAGCTTCAGCTGATACGCAAGAAATTAATGTAGCAAATCACTGAAATTAAGAGTAATGGTCCACTAAACAAGCTTCCTAACTATTATACTTGCAGAAAATAAACCTAACTTAAGCAAAACAACAAAGAAACGAAATTAACCAATCCGAAACCAAGACAGAAATTAAACCAAGTGCAGAAACAAAATTTACAGCTACTAAACGAGATTAACCAAGCTTCAATCCCTCATCTCAGCTCACAAATCCTTGCTGTCACTCAAGGATGAGCTTCCATTTAAGATAGAAGCAATCCATACAAGAAAATGAATCGTCTGATACAAATTGCAGAAACGAAATAGCAGAATTGAAATCTAATGCTAATTACTGAAAATTCGCTAACTAAACTAAACCTCAATCCTTATCCTTGCTGTCACTCAAGGATTAGCATCGATTTGAGGTGGTCGCGCCCCTTGGATTGAAGAAATTAGCTAAGAAATGAAGAAGAACTGAAGAAGAACGAAGCTGCGGCGGAGACGTGACGAGGAGAAAGGCTGGGGAGTTTCTGATTAAATAGCTATCAATGGACGGCTGTGATTAATTAGAGATATCCAACGGCTGATCTTGCTCTGATTGGAGCCAAACTTTGATGATGATGATCTGGGGTCAGGATCTACCTCGTGGTAGCTCTGATCCTCCAAATTTGCAACGGATGGTCCAGATCAACCTAATCTGTGAATGGACGATCTAGAGCCCTCCAAGCTTGATCCAACGGCTGATCTTGCTCTGATGGGGATGAACCCCTCAGATCTTGATCAGGATGCTTGATCAACCCTATCCCTAGCTCGGATTGCTTCAGATGATCCCGGATGGCTCAGATCTAGTCGCTCTTGGATCGGACGGTCCGGATTAATCGTAAGCTTGATAATTCGATCCGGTTCACTTCCGACTCAAGTATGACCCAATATGCCCTAGGTCCAGGATCTTTTAATGCCTACAAAAATATATCAAAAAATTAGTGGTCAAATAATCCAAATATGTGTAATTTTACAATTAAGTCCAAAATAAAAGGAAATCCTAAAACCTAGGGTAAAATCATAATTAAGCAAATAAAACATGGGTCAAACATGGATTTTAGCAATTAAAATAATCAATAAAATGTTGCTTATCAACTCCCCACACTTAACCTTGAGCGTCTCGCGAAACTACTAAGTAAGTATCCCCTAGGCTTTCTTAAACATAATTAGAAGCAAATGAAAAGAAATTACCTAAGGTTGTCAATTCTCATAAATCTAAGCTCTATGGATTAGTATCTTGTCCTTAAATCAACAACTTAGCCTTTTCATCCCTCATGAGTCATTGAGATGAATTCAAATCACTAGCCTTTCATGGGAAGTTTTGGGTGGCTCTCTCCTTAAGTCCTAAGTTGATGATGGAAGTGGAGCTCACTCAATCACACATGCTTCTTGTACTATCATAGGCTTGCTTATTATCTAATCTCCACCATTAATCATGAATATGATCAACAACTATAAAAACAAATGAAAACATGAAAAATGGTGAGAAATGGAATAAAAACCAAGAAAATGGAAAAATTGATAAAGTGGGGGACTTGGTTGCTCAAAGATGTTTCCAATGTGCTTTGCCCCTCTTGACAGTCCTCTAATGCTATAAAAAGTATTGTGGAGTGAAACTTGAATAAATTCCTTTGATTTGGATGAAAATCCCTTCCTTGGTCTAATGTGCCAAGTTTCTCTTTTGCGTGCCAATCTTGTTACTTTTCTTCTCTTTCTGATTTTGTTTCCTCTTTTCTTTGTCTCTAGTGAATTCAGAAAGTAATGGAGCAGATCTTCAATTTGGATAAAAGTATCTTCAATGATTTGATAGTGCCAAAGCTCATTGTGTGCCAACTTGGTTTCCTTGTTTTTCTGTTTTTCAATTTTTTTCAAACTGTTTTCTCTTGTTTTTCTCTTCCTTTAGGTTCAGCTACAAACTTTCTCTTTTGTTCTGATTCAGTTCAGTCATGTTGTGCCCCACTCCATATCAGAATTATCTCCAACTCAGATTGCCGTGAGCTTTAAAGGAATTTCCATTTCCTGTTTTTGAGTTTGCCTCATAGTATCACACTGATTTTTTATTTCAGCTGCAGATTTAAATTTCAGCTAAGTCTCTACTCAAGTTTCTCTTCATCTTGTTCACTCTTCCTTTGTAATTTGGCTGCCAAACTTTTAAATAAACTGCTTTACAAGCTCTGATCAAACTCAGTTACACATTGCTAACTTAGGAAGCAGGAATTCATCTTCTTTTCAGCCTTTAGTCAGCCTTCCTTCAGATTCTGTTTAAATTCAGCCGTGCTTCACTGACTTCCAAACTAGATTCAGGTTGAGCCAGATCAGATTCCTTGCATTCTTTACAACTATTACATCACACAATGATAAACATGCAGCCATATTTTTTTTTCTGCCTTACACTGCTTCCTTCTTCTTTTTTTTTCTGATCTGAAAATTCTAAACAGCCACATTTCTTTCAATTCTGATCAGCAGTGAATGTACTCATCAATTCCAGATACATTTTATACTTGATACCTTGATTCATAGCCTTGGAGACCAATTTTCAATTCAAGTTGACAAATTTCTGCACTTGTTTTTTCAGCTTCAAATGTAATTCAGTTTCATCTTCTTCTTCTCAGCATTTTCTCAGCTTCAATTCAGACTTAAAGCTTCAGTTCAGACTGTATTTAGCTCCCATCACTCGGCAGCAATCCTTTCATTAGTTTCAATTCAAGACAGTTCGGCTTGTATCATTTCAGCTCACTTCCATCACTGATTTGCATACTGTTTTTGGCACAAACATTTCATCTCTTCTTTTGATCTCAAATCAAGTTCAGTTGCCATTTCAGATCTAGCAAATTCTTTCTGATTTGATTAACTTCCACAATCCCTGAGCCAACTTTGCTCACCGAATCAAACTTCAAAGAAACTTTTTTTTTCATTTGGCACAAATTTTTTGTTGCGTGCCCTTTTCTTTTTTTTTTATGCAGATTTTGTCTTCTTTTTTTTTCTATTGGTCTTCAAAGAATGATGAAGACTCTAGATTCTCCACTTGCTTCCATCCTCTTGCTCATTTTTGGCACCAAACATCACTCACTTGGCACATGCATTTTTTTTTTCGAATTGAAGTGCCTCCTTGATACCACATCTTTCCAAAAAGCTAGTCACTCCCCCACACTTGAATCTTTGTCCGTCTCGGGCAAAATAACATTAAAAACATTTCAAAAAGCAAGTCCAAAGAAAAGTGAGGGTAAGAGTAAAAAAATAGGTAAAGAATAATGGAATGACATGATTTTTGCTAAAAATTGATGTGGAAAGGAAAACAAAGTGATTAGCCTCTATAGATGTGATCCAATCATTGAAATATGATTTTAAAGAACCTAAGCAAGTTCTAGAGTACAATAACATAATGTGTATCACGAAAATAAGGCTAATTCTCACTAGGTCAAAATAATTCATCCCAAGTCCTCAATTAAGAATCTAAAGCAAGTAGTACTCAAGCATCCAATATTTCATCCATGAACTCAAACCTTAAGTCTTAACAACCAAATTTAATTTATTTTCAAGAGATTCTAACATGACAAGAAGATAACCTAGAGGGATACTTTTATTTCTACTCATGCAAGAAAAAGTGACAAAAGAAATAACATGCATTTATTTACAAGGACTTAGTTCAAAGGAAAATTCTAATTCTAGGAAGCATGAAAATGAAAAATGAAATAAAATAAAATACAAGAAAAAATCAAACTCCCCTTTATTCTGGTGGACGGAGTCTATCCAGAAGTAGCCTCCATCGTGGTAGTGGAGGAGTCTAGGTGACTGGGAGCGCTAGGACTCCCCCACACTTGAACTTCACAAAAAATTGCTCTGGTGGCCTAAGGCGATTCAGGTTCAAAATCCATTGAAGGAATAGAGTTCTTCGAATTAAAGTAAGATCTTCTCCTCCTTCTTGATGTCTTTCAGAAGTCCTTCCAGGAGGTTGGAGTCTGTTCAGTTGGAGTACCCACTCTTGAAGTCTTCTGGACCTTGCAAAACAATGCAATACCTCTCTCAAGTGTTCAGGGTCAGAAAGAAATGATATAAATTCAGTCTCTGCATTAAATGAATCCAAAACTGCATCATATTCAATTAAATCAATTCTTGGTGCCTCAATGAAATTTTCAAAATCATTTTCTACAAAATTTACATCCAGATACTCATCACAAATAAAGAAATCAATTTCTGGCTCATCAATAGAAATTTCACAATTGTTTTCCATCAAGGGTGTATCAAGTAATGTGTCATAGCCAATCAAATCAATCTCAGATATTTCCATAAGTTTTTCACATTCAACCTCAGCATAAGATATAGCAAGAGATTCATCAAAATAAATAACATCAATTTCAGACATTTCTAAAAAAATTTCACTATCCATATCCACAAAAGATGTATCAAGTGATTCATCATAGCAAACAACATCAATTATAGGTGCCTCTAAAATTATTTCACAATCCATATTTACAAGAGATGTATCAAGTAATGCATGATGACTGAGGAAATCAATATTTGGTACCTCTATTGGATTTTCACAAACAATCTCTACACAAGGTATATCAATAAATTCATCAGAATCAATAAGGTCAGCACTAGGTACCTCACTGTATTTTTCTGAAGAAAGGGGAGAAACACTTACCTGAGCGTGCTGGAGAATACCTGGAGGTACTACAAGGGTAGATGTATCCACGGCTTCGTCCTGGTCAAGTACATGCTCCTCTTCAGCCTCAGACTCTGGTGGACACTCAACTAAAGTAGGTGATCCTTGGGTGCTTGCTTCCACCATGCAAGTCCCTACACTTTCTGGTTTATCCTTTGAATCTTCTAATGTACTAGTCAACTGTGTTGGTCCCTGGGGCTTAGTGCAATCCCCTACACCTATGGAATCATCTCCTATGCATGTTTCTTCTGTAATATCTGCAACAACAACATTAGAAAAATTAGGGCCATCAATAATGCTATCATCAGAAAATAAAAGTCTAGAATGGTCCTGTGGAGCTTCAGTTTCTTCTTCTTGAGCTGAAAAATTTGGAAATGAATTTTGAGTAGGAATCTCCGGAGGGATGCATGCTGTAGGTGCCCAATATTTGATGATTACTTCTTCTTCTTCTTCTATCACATTTGCAAGATTACTTGAAGAAGGATTTGGCCCTGCACTGGGGTCACCTTGAACTGATATAAAACCAACTCCGGGGCTCTCAGAATTAAGAGTTTCTTGAGAATATAATTGTCCTGATTCTTGGGCTTGCCTTTGCTTCACTTGATCCACCAATTTTTCAATGCGTTGTAGTTGTTGAAAATTTTGCTCTTGTTGTTGTTGTAACATTTGTTGTCACATCTCCATCATCCTCTGTTATTGAGCCTCATCCCAATCAGGATTCTCAAAACCTCCTTGGTTAGTGTAGCGACCCGCCTTCTTCTACCTTAGACGGATCGTTACTTTTCTCTACTTCTCGACTCTAATACACGACTAATTAAAAATGCGGAAATCTTTTTTTTTTATTCTTTTAAATTCATCTAAGAATGATATTCTAACTTAAGTAGTCATGCATGATACCATGTCACACTTCCTTTCTCAAAAACTCGCTAAATGGCACTTATTGAAACCTACCTCACCCAACTGAATTTTCGGGTATCAGTCGACTGATACTGTATCAGTCGACTGATACACCTGTAATCAGAATTTCAGGTTTTCGGCAGTTGCTTCATTACTCCACCAAACCTATACTTTCGAGCCATACAGAATCATGACACCATTTCTATACTCTATACCAGTTTTCTAAACAATTTAGCCAATCAAAATGAATCCATAAACTTGAAATTAGGACTTTTGCGAGATTTAGCAAGTTATGAAAAACTATATAAGACTTTAGTCTAGAGTTTGTACTAAACTTTACTTCTAACCATTTAAACTCATCATGCCGGATTCTATAACATTGCTAAAGCATTATGGAGTATGAATGCAACTTTTCTAAACATATTTAAGCAATAAAAACTTGATTCAAAGAGGAACTAGTACTATCTTGGCACAAACATCTATTTCTCCAACAAAGTATCAAGATTCTCAACTACTCACACTTTTACTCATCCAATGCAATTATAAGGATATGTATGCTAAATGAAATGACATGGAATCTTTACTCTAAGAAATTGAGCATGGAAAACTATCCAAAACTTAAATGTTCGCTAAACTCCATAAAGCATTAACTTAGAATTTGAATAAACTTAAACACTGAAATTCAGATAACTAAATTGTCTCGTCTCAAAGATCTCTCCAAAATCAGCCACCACACACACTCTACTCAGCACCGCCTCGTCGTCTTCCTTCAGAATTGCTTGCCTTTACCTTTATCTGCAATAAGAGGAAATGCAACTAGTAAGCAAAAAGCTTAGTAAGTACTATCTAGCTCACAAAATCTCGAAATGTGCAAACATGCTTCTAGATCAAACTGAAAATCATATGAGATACTAATATGCTTGAAAGAAAACTAAGAACATGTATAACTCAAAACATGCATACTCAAGCAATAATAAATCTCAATTTACTTTTCTTGGCTCAACTTGAAACTTTAGTTATTCTTTAACTTTTGAAAACTCTTTAAACTTTAGAAACTTTGCTAAAGCATATACTTGAAAATAATAATCACTTGGATCCACTGAAGACGTAAGTACCATCTCATATGCGCGTTCCCTAAAAGGTTAGGGTAGCGAGCCACCAATCCTAATAGAGCAGACCTTGGTCTACCAGGGCCAAGACCTTGGAATTGGACACCTGGATTTCTTTAACGACGCCCTTGGACGCCGGGTACTGGCCTTATAAAATAAAATAGCTTTTCTTTCTTATCTGTAAATGCCTTGGCATTTTCTGGAGCACCTTGCGTGCTAAAATCCCTAAGTCTTGACTTTTGGGGATTTCTTAAGGCCTTGGCCTTTTCTTTTCTTATCTTTATCTTCTCTTTTCTTTTCTCATAGCTCTTCTTGGTCCCTAATCTCATATAGGGCACTCAATAAAATATATAAGCATATAATGAACTAAGAACACATGCAAAAACTAAAAACTAAAAGAAATATCTCTTTTAAAAACTTTTAAAGGAAATTCTCGCGGAAAAACCGCCTCTTACTGCAGGTGAGCAGTACTTACATTGATATCTTGGACTTACAACCAAGATTAACGTCTAGAGCTCGGGAGAAACTTGAGATCTCGGAGAATTCTTCACGCCTACGCGTTCCTCTCGTCGCGGGGATCCCGAATATAGGATTATCTCTTGGAGAAGAGTCTTGGCCGGCCCTCTAGAGCTTGCTGTTGGTCGGCGTCGCCCCAAGAGAGGAGAGGAGGTCGGCGTGACAGTTTGGAGAGGAGAGAAATAAAACTTCTCTCTTTAATTAGCTATTTATACTTAAGGGTCGGATCAACCTACTATACCGTAAATACCCTTCTCTCCGTCCTTTGTTGTGCTTGATACCCCTAGCCCGGCTGGTTGCGCGCGCGGGCTGTTTCGAGGTGGTCGCGGGTTCAATCCACCGGCTGCCCCCTTAAACGTTTTTATTATTTTTCTTTTTATTTTTCTTTTTCTTTTTCCAAAAATACCAAACGGACTCGGAAAATTCCATAAAAATACTCTAAAAATTCCTAAAAATATCTAGAATATTTCTAAACCATTTCTAAATAATTCTAAGGACTTTAAAAACTAAAAATGAGAATTTTGGGGCGTTACAATCCCCGATACCTTATGAAAAGTTCGTCCTCGAACTTAGAATAATTCTGGATATCTCTCTCTCATGCTGTCCTCACGTTCCCAAGTAGCCTCTTCATGCTTTTGATTCTGCCAGATGACCTTCACTAGTGGCACTTCTTTGTTTCTTAATCTTTTAACTGCTTTGTCCACTATCTGTGTCGGTCTGCTCTCATAACTAAGATCTTCTTGGATCTGTACTGACTGAGGCTGAATCACTTGGCTAGGGTCGTGAATACACTTCTTTAGCATAGAGACATGAAAGGTACTGTGGATAGCTGACATATCCTCTGGTAGGTCCAACTCATATGCTACCTTACCAACCCTCTTTATGATCTTGTAGGGTCCTATGTAGCGAGGACTTAGCTTGCCCTTCTTGCCAAATCTCACCACTCCCTTCATGGGAGCGACCTTGAGAAATACTGAATCTCCAACTTGGAATTCAAGTGGCCTACGGCGTGTGTCAGCATAACTTTCTGTTACTCTGGGCAGTCTCAATCCTCTGGCGGATCGTCTGGATAGCCTGAGCGGTCTCATCTATAAGCTCAGTCTGGCTGCCTAATCCTGACTCTATCTCTTTCTTCTCACCCGCTTCTTGCCAACATATGAGTGATCTGCATTTCCTGCCATACAATGCCTCATAAGGTGCCATCCTGATGGTGGCCTGATAGCTATTGTTGTAGGCAAACTCAGCTAAGCACAGAAATTTGCACCAACTACCTTTAAAGTCCAATGCACAAGCCCTGAGCATGTCTTCTAAAATCTGATTTACTCTCTCTGTCTGTCCATCTGTCTGGGGATGGAAAGCTGTGCTGAACTGAAGTCGGGTGCCTAGGGCGTCCTGCACACACCTCCAAAAATGGGAGATGAACCGCCCATCTCTGTCAGAAACGATCGACTTCGGAACTCCGTGAAGCCTGATTACTTCTTTCACGTACAACTGTGCTAATTGCTCTACCGAATGCGATAACTTGATGGCTAGGAAGTGGGCAGACTTGGTCAATCTGTCCACTATCACCCAAATTGCATCGTGTCCATGGGTGGTTCTTGGAAGACCTGTGATAAAGTCCATGGATATTTCTTCCCACTTCCACTCTGGAATGGGAAGTGGCTGTAGAACTCCTCCTGGTCTCTGGTGTTCTGCCTTGACCCTCTGGCAGGTCAAGCAGGTACTGATATATCTGGCCACGTCTCGCTTGAGTCCAGACCACCAGAAATATTTTCTTTAAATCTTGGTACATCTTGGTAGAACCAGGATGCATAGAGTACGGGGTACTGTGGGCTTCTTCTAAAATATTCTTTCTTAGTTCCTCATCATTGGGGACGCAAAGGCGGTCTCCAAGATAGAGGATGCCACTGTCTGATACTCGAAACTCTGAATTTTCTGCCTCTTGGATCCCCTGCTTGATCTTCTGGATTTCTGGGTCTTGATCTTGCTTTTCTTGTATATCCTTAAGCAAGGTTGACTCTAGAGTCAATGCAGAAAGTTGCCCAATTATTACCTCGACTCCAAAATCCTTCATTTCTTTCTGAAGTGGTAGAGACAGTGATGAAAGGGACATCAGTGCTGCACAGGATTTTCTGCTCAGTGCATCTGCCACTTTATTAGCTTTACCTGGGTGGTAGAGGATTTCACAGTCATAATCTTTGACCAACTCTAGCCACCTGCGCTGCCTCATATTCAGATCTTTCTGAGTGAAGAAGTACTTCAAACTCTGATGGTCTGTGAAGATCCTGCACTGCACTCCATACAGGTAGTGTCTCCAAAGCTTCAGTGCAAAAACCACAGCTGCTAGCTCAAGGTCATGCGTAGGATAATTCTTCTCGTAGTCCTTGAGCTGTCTGGAGGCATATGCTATTACTTTACCATCTTGCATGAGGACAGCTCCAAGGCCCATCTTGGATGCATCACTGTAGATGTCGAAGGCCTTGTCACTCTCTGGAACAGTCAGGATGGGAGCACTGGTCAGTCTCTTCTTCAGCTCTAGAAAACTGTGCTCGCATCTATCTGACCATTTAAACTTCTTGTTCTTTCTGGTCAAGGCTGTGAGTGGAGAGGCTATTCTGGAAAAGTCCTCCACAAATTTTCTGTAATATCTTGCCAGGCCTAAGAAGCTTCTGATCTCACTGGCATTCTTGGGTCTACACCAGTTGCTGACTGCTTCTATCTTGGCTGGATCAACTTGAATGCATTCTTTGGATACAATGTGACCTAGGAAGGTCACCTGATCTAGCCAAAACTCACACTTTGAGAATTTTGCATAGAGCTTCTCCTGCTGAAGGATCTGCAGCACTATCCTCAAGTGTGTAGCATGGTCCTCTGGAGTCTGCGAGTATATGAGAATATCATCAATAAATACAATGACGAATTTATCGAGATACTCCCTGAAGATGTGGTTCATCAGCTCCATGAAGACTGCTGGAGCATTGGTTACTCCAAAAGGCATTACTACAAATTCGTAGTGGCCGTATCTTGTCCTGAAGGCCGTCCTGGGATGTCACTTTCTTTAACCTTTAGCTGATGATACCCAGAACGCAGATCTATCTTCGAGAACACTGTAGCCCCTTTGAGTTGATCAAATAAATCATCTATTCTAGGAAGGGGGTACTTGTTCTTGATGGTCACCTTGTTCAGAGCTCTGTAGTCTATGCACAGACGCATAGACCCATCCTTCTTCTTGACTCGCATCCACTATATGAGCTAGAAAACCAAGAGCCCCTTCTCTAACATTCTCTGAGCTTGTAAGGTAGGTAGGAACCTATTTATCTTTCTCCTTGGGTCTCCTAAACTCAAATGAAGGTTCTGCTTCTAGTGTGAACTTGACTTTTTCCTTGCGGCAGTCTATAGAAGCATTATACTTGCTCAAGAAGTCCATTCCTAAATGACATCGTAATCCTTCATCTCAAGGACTAACAAGTCACTGTAGAGCTCTCGGTTGGAATCTAGATTGATACTGCCCTTAGCCTCTCAGTAGAGGCCATTACTTCCCTTGACGGTAAGGTTGTTAAGAACTTCATCGTTCAACCTTTCTGGTGGCCTTATATACTGGTTAAGTAGTGCTCAGTGATCAAAGCACTACTTATTAGTTCTTCGGAGGTTTGCAGCCTCTTAACACCGCTAGCCCCTTCAACGCTATCTCAGGCCTTAACATCATTGAGCATTAGCCTAAC
>JAGFNQ010009674.1:0-16164 GCA_024364735.1 Boesenbergia rotunda | reverse complement strand
TCAACATGTTCAAACCATGGAATTAGTTTATGAATAATATAGTTGGAGTAGAGGTCAATCCTTAGTTTTGGTTGTTGGACACATCCAAGCCTGACTAAACGGTTGAATGAGCTCCAACCATATTAAAACTATTTCTTGATTAATGGGTCAGCCTTAAGCTTGGAGCATCAATTTGTTGTGCCACAGCCAAGGTCGATGCAAAGAGAGGTGCAGTTGGGTGCTATGTATAAAGTTGCATACTTGTTAATGAGTTAACAACCCAATGATTTATGCAAACATTCAATTAGTTAATAGCATAAAGTGATAGTTACATATATGTGATATGTAATTGGTATAATTACCTACCTTCATAGCTAAAAAAAACTTGATGGCCACAGCCATGGTTGTTCTTATCTATGGTTGGATATCAACCTATTTGGAGATGCTCCTACAATCTCCCGAATTGATAAAAAGGGTTATTCAATTTGATAAATAAATAGGATTTTTTAATTAATGTATATTGATACATTCTTTATCATTCTTCTCACATAAGCTCAATTTGTGTTTCTAAGTTAATCACTCGATCATGTTTTCTCTGAATTTGCGTTCTATTTTGGACACCAATAAACTGACTGGGCCAAACTTCATGGACTGGCTTCGAAACCTGAGGATAGTCCTCAAGTCAGAGAAGCTTGCTTATGTCCTTGAAGATCAACTTCCTAACCAACCTCCTGAAGGTGCAACTCCAGACCAGCTAGTGGCCTATCAGAAACATGTGACCGATTCTGAACATGCGAGTTACATCATGCTAGCCTTTATGATACCTAAGCTGCAAAAGCAGAATGAGCATATGGATGCTTATACCATCATCTTCCATCTTCATGAGTTGTTTGAAGAGCAGGCGAGATCCGAAAGGTTCAAAGTCTCCAGACTCCTCTTCACCACTAAGATGCAGGAAGACACTTCTGCCTCGCAGTTTGTGCTAAAGATGTTGGGGTACATTGAGCGACTGAACACACTCGGTTTTGCAATGGATCATGAACTAAGTATTGACTTAATTCTGAGTTGTTTGCCCAAAAGTTATTCACAATTTGTGATGAACTATCGGATGAACAAACTAGAGACCACCATTCCCGAGTTGCTCAACCTGCTGAAGACTGTGGAGCCTTCTGTAAAGCCGGATCAAAAGGCGGTACTGTTAGTTGGTTCCTCAAAGAAAGGTTCTAAGAGGAAGGCCAAAGAACAGAATAAAGGAAAGAAGAAAAAGGCCAAAAAGACTGAAAAGAAACCAAAAGGAACTTGCCATCATTGTGGCAAGGAGGGTCACTAGCGAAGAAACTGCAAGATTTATCTTGAGTCCATGAAGAATAAGGCATCCGATGCCCCATCCTCTTCAGGTATCTTCGTTATTGAATGTCACTCTATTTCCTCAAATACCTGGGTATTTGATACTGGGTGTAGCTCACATATATGTAATGACATACAGGGGCTAAGGAATAGAAGAAGACTTGTCAAAGGAGAAGCAAATCTGCGAGTTGGAAATGGAGCAAAGATTGCTGCTGTTGTCATCGGAACATATTTGCTAAAGCTCCCCACTGGACGTATCTTAGAATTGGATAATTGTTATTTCGTTCCTTCGTTAATAAAGAACATTGTATCTATTTCATGTTTGAATGAAAAGGCTTATCATTTAACTTTTAGTAACAATTGTTGTTACATAACTTTAAATGGCGTTCTTTATGGGAATGGAACTTTGTGCGATGGCATCTACACGTTAGATTTATCCGGTGACGTTTTCAATATCGAAGTAAGCAACAAACGTGCTAGAATAGATAATCGAATAGACTCCTACACGTGGCATTGCCGTCTTGGCCATGTAAGTAAGAAACGCATGACCGAATTACACCGATGTGGAATTTTGAAATCATTTGAACCCGGTTCATTTGATACATGCGAATCATGCTTAAAAGGCAAGATGACCAAATTACCCTTTTCTGGAAAAGGTAATCCAGTGGGAGAGTTGCTTGGTCTAATACATACTGATGTATGTGGACCAATGTCAACTCTTGCACAAGGAGGCTATAGCTACTTCATCACCTTTATCGATGATCACTCACGATTCGGGTACGTGTTCTTGATGAAACATAAATCTGAAGCCTTTGAGAAATTCAAAGAGTTCAGAAATGAAGTAGAGAAACAACTTGGCAAAAGTATTAAAATACTTCGATCCGATCGGGGTGGTGAATACTTAAGTCAAGAGTTTCAAGATTATCTTAGGGACAATGGGATATTATCCCAATGGACTCCGCCGTATACACCACAGCATAATGGTGTATCTGAGAGGCGCAACCAAACCTTGATGAACATGGTTAGGTCGATGATGAATCATGCAACTCTTCCAAAATCTTTTTGGGGCTATGCACTTAAGACAGCTGTTTACTTGCTAAACAGAGTCCCGACCAAGGTAGTCTCTACTACTCCATATGAGACATGGAATAGTAAGAAACCCCACTTAACTCACCTTAAGATATGGGGTTGTCCTGCTTATGTGAAGCGGATTGTATCAGACAAATTAGATGCTAAGTCTGATAAATGTCTATTTATTGGATACCCTAAGGAAACGAAGGGTTTCCAATTCTATCATCCTTTGGAACAAAAGGTGTTTGTTTCAAGACATGCTGTATTTCTGGAAAAAGAATTTCTTTTACAAGAAAACAGTGGGAGTGGCATTGAACTTGATGAAGTTCAAGAAACTCCAATAGATATTACAGAGACACCTAGTCTAGACCCACAACCAATACCTCATAATGATGAGCTATCAGTTGAACCTAAGACTACACCACCTCTTCGTAGATCTGATAGGACTCGCAATATTCCAGAGAGATACGGATTTCTCATAAGTGAATCGAACGACGTGTTACTCATAAGCGATGACGAACCTATCAGTTATGAAGATGTTCTGAAGAGTTCAGAAATGGACAAATGGCTTGAGGCCATGAAGTCGGAAATGGATTCCATGTACGAAAACCAAGTATGGGACTTGGTTAACCCACCTGAAGGGATTAAGCCCATAGGGTGCAAGTGGGTTTTCAAGAAGAAAACCGACATGGAAGGTAACGTTGTTACCTTTAAGGCTAGATTAGTGGCAAAAGGATATCGTCAGAAGCAAAGAATTGATTATGACGAAACCTATTCGCCAGTAGCTATGCTTAAATCCATTCTGATGCTCCTAGCCATAGTAGCTCATTATGATTATGAGATATGGCTAATGGATGTGAAAACAGTTTTCCTTAACGGAAACTTGCTTGAGGATGTATACATGATACAACCTGAAGGTTTCACATCGGTTGATAAAACCAAAGTATGCAAGCTTCGACGATCTATATATGGACTGAAGCAAGCATCTAGGAGCTGGAACATCCATTTTGATGAGACAATCAAAAAGTTTGATTTCTCACAAAATCCAGACGAACCTTGTGTGTACAAGATGGTTAGTGGGAGTGCAGTCGTATTCCTAGTATTATATGTCGATGACATCTTACTTATAGGAAACGATGTATCAGTCTTACAAATAGTTAAAATTTGGTTGTCCAAAACTTTCTCCATGAAAGACCTGAGAGAAGCAACCTATATCCTTGGGATTAGAATCTATAGAGATAGATCAAAACGGTTGCTTGGTCTTTCGCAGTCTACATATATAGACCGAGTGCTAAAAAGGCTTAGCATGTCGGAATCCAAGAAAGGTTACCTTCCCATCAGGCATGAGATCAACCTTTCAAAGTCTATGTGTCCGCGCACAGAAGACGAGAGGATTTGCATGAATAAGATTCCTTATGCATCCGCGATAGGATCTATCATGTATGCTATGTTATGTACAAGGCCCGATGTATCGTATGCTTTGAGTGTCACAAGCAGATACCAGTCGGATCCAGGAATGGATCATTGGGCGGCTGTTAAGACAATCCTTAAGTACTTAAGAAGAACTAAGGATGTGTTCCTAATATATGGAGAAGGAGATATGGTAATACGTGGGTATACAGATGCCAGTTTCCAGACAGATAAGGATGACTCCAAATCTCAGTCTGGATACGTATTTATTTTGAATGGAGGCGCAGTAAGTTGGAAAAGTTCCAAATAAGACACCGTAGCGGATTCCACCATGGAAGCGGAATATATCGCAGCTTCGGAAGCAGCAAAGGAAGCAGTCTGGATCAAGAAGATCGTCTCCAAACTTGGTGTGGTTCCAACCATTGATGATGCAGTGCCAGTTTACTGCGACAACAATGGAGCTATTGCACAAGCAAAGGAACCAAGGTCTCATCAGCGATCCAAACACGTGCTTCGCCGCTATCATCTGATCAGAGAGATTATAAGTAGGAATGATATACAAATTGAGAAAATTCCCACTGAAAGGAATTTAGCGGGTCCTTTAACAAAGGCCTTACCTCAGAGCAAATTAGAGGGTCATGTTAGAGCTTGTGGTATTGGATACCGTAGCGATTGGCATTAGGCCAAGTGGGAGTTTGTAAGTGATATGAGAGAAGTGTCCTAAGGCAATCGCCTTATGATTGTAAACATTTATTTTAATAAATGATAATTCACTGTTTGAGTATACATGTTTGTATTTGATTGGGATCTTAAACTCATCTACTGAATGCCCGCAATACAACTCACAGCATAAGAGAATTTGTGATGGGATCACAACTAGTGATTATCCCTAAATGTGTAAATGTGAAGTATTGAAAATATCCCTAGTCGAAGAATTGATAAATACGGACACTATCAATTCTGTTGAGACTAGCATGGGTTATTCTCTAATCAGCTGATTCTCACTGGCTGGTGACATTGGGATGTCCGGAGATAAACATGGATGCTAGTTAAGGGAACTAGTTCATTGGAGTGACTAGCTGTAAGACTTCATATGGTTATCTATATAGATATGTCAATGAAGTTCTTACTGCGGCTTAAGTGCGATGTTCCTTTGACTTGCGGTGTTCAAGTCATCTTGGTCATGGAGACTTATACTTTAACATCTTAAGCAAGCATCTCCAAGGAGGTGTGGACCCAGGATGATTGGGTATAAGCCGAAGTGCCCGAAGATGTTTGAACAGCCTACAAAGGATTCACCACTCCTTGCGAGGAGATGTATACCCAGGCCTATCGTAGGATTGTTACTCAAAACCTCTGGCCAGAGTATATCATGTTTGGAGTGCGAGTCTCTAAAATACATGAGAGTAATTAGAAATCTAAAGGACGAGAAAGACATTACTTGGGCAAGGTGTGACGTAGTCAGCCTAGTGGGGACTGACACAAATAGACCGTGTCCTGAACCAAGTGGGTATAAGATGGTGAAGGGAATGGGGCACGATTCATTAGAGCTGCTGAAGGGTTTCGGAATTCATTCTGAGGTCAACCGTTGATCTTTCGATTAATTGGGGGTCATGATGTACTACTAGGTGCCACTCATGATCGTTCTATAATTTGTTGATTATAGACGGCCAACATAAATCGAAAGCCTATTTAGTCACACGCACTACGAGTAATCCGAGAGATTTAAAATGAGTTAAAAATTGGATTTTCCAATCAAGAGAAATAAGGCGAATCTGAGTTAATCAGAGGCGCAATGGAAGCTAAAAATGGCTAAGTCTTTTGAAGGCTTATTGGGCGAATTAAATGAGTTTAATTCGCGATCGGTTCGGCTTGGTTTGGCCGGCCAAAGAGGGTGCCAAACCCCTTGGGTTGGCCGGCCACAAGAAAGGGAAGAAACCAATTTAATTGGTTTAATTAATAAAATAAATTTAGTGCGATTTGTTTTATAAATTATGGATAAATAAATTTGTGTAAAGAAATTTATATAAATAAATTTATAGAAATTTATTCTTTTTATGAAAATTAAAATGATCCATGGAATGGTTTATTTTAATTTTATAAAATCAATTATGAATTGATTTTTCCATAATAAGAAAGTTTATAAATTTCTTATAAAATTTATTCCATAATAAAAGGAGAGATTAATTAGTTTTATTATAAAGTTAGTTATAATAAAACTTGGTTTAAACGGAATAATTCATAAGAGAATTTATAGGATAAATTTCTTATGATAACTAATTCCGTTAATTCCGTTGAGAGGGAGACTTGGCAAGAGAGATGCTACTATATAAAGGAACCAAAGGCAAGCCCTTAATTCTAATCGAGTAATCAAGAGATTAGAAGCTCTCTCTCTCCCTCTCTCTTATTCTCTTCTTCCCTTCTCCCAAGCTAGGGCCGGCGCCCATCTTCCAAGCTAGGGCCGGCGCCCCCTTGTCCAAGCTAGGGCCGGCGCTGTTGGGTTTTTCGGGCCGCGAAAACCGCCTTTTCGCGTCGCGGAAACCCCGACAACCCAAAGCTATGGATCTCGTGCGGAGAAAAAAAATTTCGAAACAAAAATCACGTATTCATTTCATGCTCAAAACTCGATCTACTCCTAGATCTAAAGAGGGATAAACCATTTTTACCTTTGGTGCGTGCCACGCTTAATCCCGCTCGCTCCTTTTGGATGTCGGATCTCTAGGACGTCAAGTGCCGTCCCTCTAGAAGTATCCATGCGAACAAAGTGGATGGAGGAAACCCTTTAGGTGTGCTAGAACCTTTCAAGGGTTCGGCCAAGAGGAGAAGAAGAAGAAGAACACCAACACTTGGAGGAGGAAGAAGAGAAGACACACCATGAGAAAAATGGAACCAACACTTGGTTTTCTTTCCCTCATTGTGGCCGACCACATAATGGCCATTAATGGCCATTAAGTGGCCGGCCATAATGGCCATTAATGGCCATTAAGTGGCCTGCCATAACCCCCTTTCAATTTGAATTCAAATTCAAATGGGGGGGGGGTTACAACCTTTGGAGATGATGTGGAGCATCATCATTGGTCAAATACCAAGCCAAGTCATCACTTGGTCAAGTCAAGGTGAGGTGGCCTTTTGGTCAAGTCAAACTTGACCATTAATCTTCCTTGATGAGGTGGCATCCACACTTAATGCTCTTGATGATGTGGAGCATCATCAATGGTTGGCTCCATGCCAATTCATCACCATGACGTGGCATTAAGTCAAGTCTAACTTGAGGTGGATTTGGGTCAAGTCAAACTTGCCTTTTATGGACTTTCCATATTTAGTCAAGTCAAACTTGACTCCATTTCTTCTCCCATGTCAAGTCTAACTTGAAGTGGAACCAAGTCAAGTCAAACTTGATTTGGATTTGGGTCAAGTCAAACTTGCATTTTATGGACTTTCCATATTTAGCCAAGTCAAACTTGACTTCATTTTTTCTCCATCTATTTGTTCTTTGCGTGTGACCCTATAGGTTCTTGTAACGTTGGCAATGCTTCTAACCTCTTAGAAACATAAGCAATGAGCGGTATCTAGCAACACATCATTGCTACCCAAGTTACAAGAATGTTGAGATCCAACATCACCAATGTGACTACTAATTATGACTTTCATAATATTGACAATGTTCTTCTATCGTCGATATCTAGATTGATCTTCTATGAAGCATAGACCGTGTCATCCTCCAATCAATCTATGTGTCTTGAACTCCAAGTAGACTCACTATAATCAAATAAGCTCAATATCTCATATTGCCTTATTTGGGCATGGCCATGCACTTAGTGATCTCACTCTATCAAGACTATGATATCTCTCCCGTCATATAGGAGGGATAGATCCCATCTACATCACTCACATCCCTCCGCATAATTTGTTACATACCCAGTAATCGCCTTTATAGTCCACCCAATTACGGGTGACGTTTGACGAAACCAAAGTACATAACTCCTTATGTAGGGAACTATGATGACTTCAGGTCTAAGGACTAATAGTCATACTAATAGTCACATGAGAAAGTATATGACACTCATATAACGATCCATGATACTTTCTCATGGTGGGTCATTCAGTATACATTCTCCAATGCATACTCATGCGTCAACTTGATATCTCATATCCATGACTTGTGAGATCAAGTCATCGTGTTGACCTACATGCTAGTCTCTATGCATTAACATTGTCCCTGAATGTTAATACTTGACTAGGAATAATTAAGAGTAGTGTTCTCTATATCATCTCACTATCGATTCAACCAATCGATTGATATAGATATGAACCTACTACCAAGGACGTTATTACACTTAGTTATTTGGCACCAATACAAGTAAGTATAATAACCGTAATCAAATGCCTTTATATATATATATGAAATATGATATAATGAGTCCATACAACAACCATCACATGATTGGCTCTAGGGCTCTCACTAACAATCTCTCACTAGAACTAGTGCCAATCACTGTAGTATCTAATACCCAATGACCTAGTGTGACCATCATGCTTGGTCTGTGCCAAAGCCTTGGTCAAGGGATCTGCAATGTTAGCCTCTGTGGGTACTCTGCATATCTTCACATCTCCTCGATCGATGATCTCTCGAATGAGATGGAAACGTCGTAGTTTGTGTTTGGTCCGCTGGTGTGAACGAGGTTCCTTAGCCTGCGCAATGGCTCCATTGTTGTCATAATAGAGCTGTACTGGGTCGGCTATGCTAGGAACCACTCCAAGCTAAGTAATGAACTTGCGGATCCAAACTGCCTCCTTTGCTGCCTCAGATGCAGCAATGTACTCAGCTTCTGTTGTAGAATCAGCAACTGTATCCTGCTTTGAACTCTTCCAGCTGATAGCGCCACCATTTAAGCAAAACACGAACCCTGACTGCGATCTGTAGTCATCCTGGTCAGTTTGGAAGCTTGCATCACTGTAACCTTTTACAGTTAGCTCCTCTTCGCCTCCAAATATCAAGAAATATTCTTTAGTCCTTCTCAAGTACTTAAGAATATTCTTGACTGCTATCCAGTGACGTTCACCTGGATCTGACTGGTATCTGCTCGTCATGCTCAAAGCATACGAGACATCAGGACGAGTACATAACATGGCGTACATGATAGATCCTATGGCTGAGGCATAAGGGATCTTGCTCATGCGGTCTCTCTCCTCTCTAGAAGAGGGACCTTGAGTCTTCGAAAGACTCACGCTATGTGACACTGGCAGATTTCCCTTCTTGGAATTTTGCATGGCAAACCGTTGCAAAACGGTATCAATGTATGTACTCTGACTTAGGCCAAGCAATCTCTTAGATCTATCTCTATAGATCTTTATGCCTAGAATATAAGCTGCTTCACCTAAGTCTTTCATTGAGAAGGAATTCCCCAACCAAGTCTTCACAGACTGTAGTGAAGGAATGTCATTCCCAATGAGTAGTATGTCATCTACATACAAAACAAGGAAGACAACTGTGCTCCCACTAATCCTTTTGTAGACACAAGGTTCATCTTCATTCTTGATGAAACCAAACTGTTTGATTGCATCATCGAATCGAAGATTCCAGCTTCGAGAAGCTTGCTTTAGTCCATAAAGGGACTTATGCAGCTTGCATACTCTACCAGTATGCTTTGGATCTACAAAACCCTCAGGTTGTGTCATGTACACTTCCTCGAGGAGGTTTCCATTCAGAAACGCAGTTTTGACGTCCATCTGCTAGATCCACTTACACCCAATGGGTTTGACCCCTTCAGGTGGATCAACCAAAGTCCATACTTGGTTGGTGTACATGGAATCCATCTCGGATCTCATGGCCTCTAGCCATTTCTCAGAATCTGGGCTCATCACAGCTTCCTGATAGGAGGTAGGCTCGTTCTCAACGAGCATAACGTCATCATGGTCAGACAAGAGAAATGAGTATCTCTCAGGCTGACGACGTACCCTATCAGACCTGCGAAGAGGTAGGTCTACATAAACAGGTTGTTGTTCCACAGCTTCTTGTGCAACAACCTCATCAACCACCACACTTTGTGGTTCCTGTTCAACTTCCATCAAGGCTTCAGTGCTATTGTCCATGTCTTGAACTTCTTCAAGACTGAACGTATTCCCACTAGTCTTTCTAGAAACAAAGTCCCTTTCTAGAAATACTCCAGTCTTAGCAACAAACACTTTGTGCTGACTAGGAATGTAGAAGTAGTATCCCTTCGTTTCCTTGGGATACCCTATGAAATAACACTTATCATATTTGGGTCCCAGTTTGTCTGAGACTTGACGTCGTACGTAAGCCTCACAACCCCAAACCCTCATGAAAGACATCTTGGGACTCCTCCCTATCCATATCGTATATGGTGTCTTCATGACAACCTTTGATGGAACACGGTTTAGTGTGAACGCTGCCGTGTCTAGAGCATATCCCCAAAAGGATATAGGAAGATCTGCGTGACTCATCATAGATCGTACCATATCTAATAAGGTACGATTCCTCCTTTCGGATACACCATTCCACTGTGGTGTTCCAGGGGGAGTGAGTTGGGATAGAATCCCACACTCAGCTAGGTAGTCACGAAACTCATGGCTCAAGTATTCTCCACCTCGATCTGATCGAAGTATCTTAATACTCTTGCCAAGTTGGTTCTGTACTTCTTTTCTGAATTCTTTGAACTTTTCAAAGGATTCTGACTTATGTGTCATCAAATACACATAGCCATATCTACTGAAGTCATTAGTAAATGTGATGAAGTACCTGTAACCACCTCTGGCAGCGACATTGAAAGGGCCACATACATCACTATGTATGAGTCCTAACAAGTCTGTCGCTCTTTCGCTATGTCCACTAAAGGGAGTCTTAGTCATCTTGCCTAGAAGGCATGACTCGCATGCCTCATATGACTCAAAATCAAATGAGTCCAGCAAATCATCCTTATGGAGCTGGGACAAGCGACTCTCATTTATGTGGCCTAAGCAACAGTGCCAGAGATAGGTTGGGTTCAACTCATTTGATCTCAACCTCTTGGTATTCACGTTATAGATAGAGCTCTCTAAGTCTAGAATATAGAGGCCATTCATCAGATGTGCGCTACAATAGAACATATCCTTTAAATAAACAGAACAACATTTGTACTTTATTATGAATGAAAAACCTTTGTTATCTAAACATGAAACTGAAATGATATTCTTTGTTAGTACAGGTACATAACAACAGTTATTCAATTCCAGTACAAGCCCAGAGGGTAGAGATAGAAAGTAAATCCCTATAGCAATAGCAGCAACCCTTGCTCCATTGCCTACTCGTAGGTCCACCTCGCCCTTGGCCAATGCCCTGCTATTTCTCAGCGCCTGCACATTAGTACAAATGTGAGAAGCACACCCAGTATCTAATACCCATGATGTAGAAATAGAAAGGTTGACTTCTATAACATTTATACCTGAAGTAGAAGTCTCACTTCTCTACTTCTTCAGATCTTCCAAGTATACCTTACAGTTCCGCTTCCAATGCCCAGTCTTACCGCAGTGGAAGCAGGTAGCATCCTTAGCAACCCCACCTTTAGGTTTGAGTGTTGAAGAGCTGGCTTTGCCCTTGGTTTGGGTCTTACCCTTACCTTTGGGCTTCCACTTGCCCTTACCCTTGCCCTTTTGTACCATTAGGACGGTACTGGAC
This sequence comes from Boesenbergia rotunda, assembly GCA_024364735.1. NCBI lineage: Eukaryota > Viridiplantae > Streptophyta > Magnoliopsida > Zingiberales > Zingiberaceae > Boesenbergia > Boesenbergia rotunda. Next base: position 4,682 of record JAGFNQ010009674.1, on the reverse strand, counting down.
TTGGCAGTGGTGAGATTAGGCTCAGCAGTTCTTAACATGTTGAGTATCTCGGGCAGTGGTTTGTCTAATTCGTTCATGTTGTAGTTCATGACGAATTGACGGTAACTCACCGGCAACGATTGCAGGATCAGATCGGTAGCCAGCTCTTGGCCCAAAGGGAACCCCAACCTCTCGAGGTTCTCGACGTACCTAATCATTTGGAGTGCGTGAGTTCCTACAGGGGTTCCCTCTTACATCTTGCATGAAAAGAGGGCCTGAGTCACTTCAAACCTCTCATGCCTTGCCTGCCCTTGATATAGTTGCTTGAGATGGCCAATCATATCAAAAGCATTCATTTTCTTGTGTTGCTTCTGAAGCTCAGGAGACATACAGCATAGCATTAGGCATGACACGTCTAACGCGTCATCTAGATGCTTCTGATGAGCATCTCTAACACTACGAGCGGCAGAGGCTGGTGGTGCATCAGGAACTGCTTGCTCCAGAACGTACAGCTTACGTTCCTGCGTGAGGACTATCCTCAGATTCCTGTACTAGTCCAGGAAATTAGCTCCTAGGAGCTTGTCCTTCTCAAGAACAGATCGTAGTGAGAGAGTGTTCGTGTTTGACATGGTAATCTACAACATAAAATGCAGAAAATAAATATCCACCATTGTATCATATTTTATTTATCATTTAACTATGTTGGGACCGGGTGCATGTCGACAAGGATACGAGTTCGTAAAATTTACAATTTTTACGTGCAGCGGAAGAGTTTGCATAAAATAATTTCCTAAATTATTTTAACTTCGTATCTAGCATGCAACCTTATAGTGTTTCGACATAATCATAAAATAAAAGTTTGCGAAAAAGTAAACTAATTTACTTTTGTACCTTGCGTAACTCGAAGAAAGGGACGAGATCCAACCGTAGCGTCCCTTGGAAGCTTCGCCTCTATTCGCGTCCACGCCGAGTTCTCTTCGGGATGACTTCGCAAAGTCACGAGTTTTGTGCCGATGAGAACTACTAGATTCTCGGAAGGCACAACTAGAAGGACAAGAGAAAAATTAGGAAAACTAACCAACGAAGTAACGGAATCGAATTCCGAGAAGAGAGGAGTCGCTATCCGCTTCTTCTTCTTCGTGTTCGGGTTCTCCTTCTCCTTGAAAGCTCACGCCAACTCCCTTGGGTGATGGTTGTGTGCGCCGGCCCTAATCCACAAGGATGGGGCGCCGGCCCTAATGTGAAGGAGAAGAAGAGGAGGAGAGAAGAGAAGAGAAAGAGGGAGAGAAATAATTAATCTCTTGATTGATTCAATTGGAATTAAGGGCTAGCCTTTGGTTCCTTTATATAGTAGCAACTCCTTTGCTAAGTCTCCCTCTAAACCGAATTAACGGAATTAGTTATAAGAAATTTATCTTATAAATTTTCTTATTGCTTATTCCTTTTAAGCCTGGTTTTATTATAACCATTTATAATAAAACAAATTAGTTATCATAAGAAATTTATCCTATAAATTTTCTTATGAATTTTATTATAACTAACTTTATAATAAAACTAATTATTTAGCATAAGAAATTTATCCTATAAATTCTTATGAATTAATTCCGTTTAAACCAAGTCTTTATTATAAACTAATTTATAATAAAAACTAATTCTTCTTCTCTTTAAATTATGGAATAAATTTTATAAGAAATTTATAAACTTTCTTATTATGGATAAATCAATTCATAATTGATTTTATAAAATTAAAATGAACCAACTCATGGATTATTTTAATCTTCCATAAAAGAATAAATTTCTATAAATTTTATTTATATAAATTTCTTTATACAAATTTATTTATCCATAATTTATAAAATAAATCGTACTAGATTTATTTAATTAATTAAACCAATTAAATTGGTTTATTCTCTTTAATGGCCGGCCACCACAAGGAGGGTTAATACCCTCTTTGGCCGGCCAAAACCGACCCGAACCGATCGCGAATTAAACTCATTTAATTCGCCCAAAAAGCCTTCAAAAGACTTAGTCATTTTTAGCTTCCATTGCGCCTCTGCTTAGCTCAGATTCGACTTATTTCTCTTGATCGGAAAATCCAATTTTCAACTCGTTTTAAATCCCTCGGATTACTCGTAGTGCGTGTGACTAAATAGGCTTTCGATTTATGTTGGCCGTCTATAATTAACTAATTATAGAACGATCATGAGTGGCACCTAGTAGTACATCATGATCCCCAATTAATCGAAAGATCAACGGTTTGACCTCAGAAGAAATTATTCTGAAACCCTTCAGCAGCTCTAATGAATCGTGCCCCATTCCCTTCACCACCTTATACCCACTTGGTTCAGGACACGGTCTATGGTGTCAGTCCCCACTAGGCTGACTACGTCACACCTAGCCCAAGTAATGTCTTACTCGTCCTTTGGATTTCTAATTACTCTCATGTATTTTAGAGACTCTCACTCTAAACATGATATGCTCTGGCCAGAGGCTTTGAGTAATAATCCGACGATAGGCCTGGGTATACATCTCCTCGCAAGGAGTGGTGAATCCTTTGTAGGCTGTTCAAACATCTTCGGGCACTTCGGCTTATACCCGATCATCCTGGGTCCACACCTCCTTGGAGATGCTTGCTTAAGATGTCAAAGTATAAGTCTCTATGACCAAGATGACTTGAACACCGCAAGTCAAAGGAACATCGCACTTAAGCCGCAGTAAGATCTTCATTGACATATCTACATGTAGATTCCCATATGAAGTCTTACAGCTAGTCACTCCAATGAACTAGTTCCCTTAACTAGCATCCATGTTTATCTCCGGACATCCCAATGTCACCAGCCAGTGAGAATCAGCTGATTAGAGAATAACCCATGCTAGTCTCAACAGAATTGATAGTGTCCGTTTTTATCAATTCATCGACTAGGGATATTTTCAATACTTCACATTTGCGCATTTAGAGATAATCACTAGTTGTGATCTCATCACAAATTCTCTTATGCTGTGAGTTGTATTGCGGACATTCAGTAGATGAGTTTAAGATCCCAATCAAATACACAAGCATGTATACTCAAATAGTGAATTATCATTTATTAATATAAATGTTTTACAATCATAAGACGATTGCCTTAGGGCACTTCTCTCATATCACTAACAAACTCCCACTTGGCCTAATGCCAATCGCTACGGTATCCAATACCACAGGCTCTAACATGGCCCTCAAACTTGCTTTGAGGCAAGGCCTTAGTTAAAGGATCCGCTCTATTTCTTTCAGTGGGAACTCTCTCAATTTGTATGTCATTCCTACTTATAATCTCTCTGATCAGATGATAGCGGCGAAGCACGTGTTTGGATCGCTGATGAGACCTTGGTTCCTTTGCTTGTGCAATAGCTCCATTGTTGTCGCAGTAAACCGGCACTGCATCATCAATGGTTGGAACCACACCAAGTTCGGAGACAAACTTCTTGATCCAGACTGCTTCCTTGCTGCTTCCGATGCTGCGATATATTCCGCTTCCGTGGTGGAATCCGCTACGGTGTCTTGTTTGGAACTTTTCCAACTAACTGCGCCTCCATTCAAAGTAAATACGTATCCAGACTGTGATTTGGAGTCATCCTTATCTGTCTGGAAACTGGCATCTGTATACCCACGTATTACCAAATCTCCTTCTCCATATATTAGGAACACATCCTTAGTTCTTCTTAAGTACTTAAGGATTGTCTTAACAGCCGCCCAGTGATCCATTCCTGGATCCGACTGGTATCTGCTTGTGACGCTCAAAGCATACGATACATCAGGCCTAGTACATAACATAGCATACATGATAGATCCTATCGCGGATGCATAGGGAATCTTATTCATGCAAATCCTCTCGTCTTCTGTGCGCGGACACATAGACTTCGAAAGGTTGATCCCATGCCTAATGGGAAGGTAACCTTTCTTGGATTCCGACATGCTAAACCTTTTTAGCACTCGGTCTATATATGTAGACTGCGAAAGACCGAGCAACCGTTTTGATCTATCTCTATAGATTCTAATCCCAAGGATATAGGTTGCTTCTCCCAGGTCTTTCATGGAGAATGTTTTGGATAACCAAATTTTAACTGTCTGTAAGACTGAAATATCGTTTCCTATAAGTAAGATGTCGTCGACATATAATACTAGGAATACGACTGCACTCCCACTAACTTTCTTGTACACACAGGGTTCGTCAGGATTTTGTGAGAAATCAAACTTTTTGATTGTCTCATCAAAACGGATGTTCCAGCTCCTAGATGCTTGCTTCAGTCCATATATGGATCGTCGAAGCTTGCATACCTTGGTTTTATCAACCGATGTGAAACCTTCAGGCTGTATCATGTATACGTCCTCAAGCAGGTTTCCGTTAAGGAAAGCCGTTTTCACATCCATTTGCCAAATCTCATAATCATAATGAGCTGCTATGGCTAGGAGCATCCGAATGGATTTAAGCATAGCTACTGGCGAATAGGTTTCGTCATAATCAATTCCTTGTTTCTGACGATATCCTTTTGCCACTAATCTAGCCTTAAAGGTAACAACATTACCTTCCATGTCGGTTTTCTTCTTGAAAACCCACTTGCACCCTATGGGTTTAATCCCTTCAGGTGGGTTAACCAAGTCCATACTTGATTTTCGTACATGGAATCCATTTCCGACTTCATGGCTTCAAGCCATTTTCCCTTTC